>SKCR01005606.1:0-25675 GCA_019454045.1 Zanthoxylum bungeanum | reverse complement strand
TTTATTTCATACTCGCTTTATCATGTATTTAGAATGCATGTTTAAGGGTGTATGATGATGAGACCTTACAAATATAATTAAATTGGTAGCCAATTTGCACGCGAAAAACCCTCGTTTTATATTAAGCAAATATCCTTCCATTGAATGATTCTTGTTCAAGATTCGAAGTTGGCATTTTTGTTTTTGACCAAAGTCAAGACCTTTGTCAATCAAGGATGTACTTGAATCATGAGAGTTTTGTTGCATATCGGTGTCTTGTCCAAATCGTGATTTTTATTGGCCAAAGTCAGATCACTTTTTGTCCAATGACATTGATTACGAAACTTTCCTCGTCAATGGGTCCTGCTTAACTGGAATCATTAGGTTTGTTTTTGGCCAAAGCCATGGCCTAAATGATTCAGAGGATATGGTTAGGAAAATGTATTGGATACATTGACATTATACATATGTTTCGGACTTGGATGTCCACCTAACCGGATCTAGGAATTGGATGAGATCCAATTGATCTGTGAGATCTAACTAGTTTAATAGCATACAGCTTTTTATTGGCCAAAGTCAGGGTTGTGTGTTATTTAATAGGATCCTAGCCCACTAGGAAACGCGGTTCCTCCCGAGTACTCCACAGAGGGTTAGAGACTCGACGAAAAATAGTGGGAGGCAAATATTGAATTTGCAACATTCGTTCAATTACTCGCTAAACACGCTCATTTACATTTTACTCGTCATAGTTATTAAAAGTATTAGTTGGACTAATATTTTATGTTGTTTTAAATTAATATATATAGTTGGACTATATACAAACTCATTCAATATATAGTTGATTTTATAATTGGATTATAGTAATCAATATAATTGAATTAAATGATAGTTGATTTTATAATGGGATTATAGTAATCACTATTTAAATTATAGTTGATTTTATAATTGGATTATAGTAATCAATATAATTGAATTAAATGATAGTTGATTTTATAATGGGATTATAGTAATCAATATTAAAATTATAGTTGATTAAATAATTGGATTATTTAATCATTATAATAAATAGTACCTTAATAATTTGATTCAATAGTTTTTGGACTATTAAAATCAAGTAAAATTGAAAAGGTTGAATATTTAAAATAATATAATCCTTGGATTAAATGTTTTAAATGATTTAATTTTCAATTGGGAATTAATAATAGGTTAATTTATTTGATAAAATAACTTATTATTACTAAGCCCATAATTAAGCAAATAGTAGAGCATAAAGTCTTTGGAAGATTTATGTGATGATGAATTTAGTGCTTAATTAATATACTTACAATAATCTATCTTTAGATTTAAAAGTATTAAAATTGCAATTAATAATTCTTGGAGAATTAATTGACTATTCTAGTGGAGAAAAGTCAAAGTTTGCAATGGGCATGTAGCACAAGGTGCACATCATTTCGATATTCTAAAACCCAAGGCTTGGCCAAGGTTTGTGAAATATTGAAAAGGTAATTGACATATCCCAAAGTGACTACCATTTGGATATGGAAGACACGAAGGAATTAAGATAGGGAGAGGCTCTAACTTTAAAAATATTTGTCAAAGTTATGTTTACTACTAGTATTAAAATTGGATTTTAAATACTTAGTGTGGTACATAATACATATATGTATTGACGTTCAGAATCCGCTGAATGCTGGATACTGGCTTCAAGCCGAGATTTCTCTGCGAATTGGAAACGGGACGAAAGTCGCTGCTTCGACCGTAGATACCTAAGTTTAGGAACTACCCTTTGGGTATGTACTTAAATTAGGAAATGTTATAATGTAACTAGTTTGACTAGAGACATTATCTCTATATCAGTGTTTAATCCGATGCGGATAAAACCTTCATACTCTAAAACACTAAAGTGTTTCATTATATGAAGATGATACTGAGATAAATACATTAGATGTAAATAACATAATTTATATTTTGAATATAAATAAAAATCTCAAACATATAAATGACAAATAAATAGCTCAAATTGATTAGATCAATAGAGACTTATTTGTGGCATTGTTGTCTGGGACACAATTAAACAAGACTCGTATATCCACACTTTTGAAGAGTGGGTACTAGGACTGATTTGACTATTCAAATAAGGTCTACGAATCTAGTTTATTAAACAAGACTCGTATATCCACACTTTTTGAAGAGTGGATACTAGGACTGATTTGACTATTCAAATAAGGTCTACGAATCTAGTTTATTAAACAAGACTCGTATATCCACACTTTTTGAAGAGTGGATACTAGGACTGATTTGACTATTCAAATAAGGTCTACGAATCTAGTTTATTAGGTTAAATACCTAAAATACTATTTACTTGGTAATAATAAAAGGGCCACCGATCTGTTAGCCCTATTCATGGTGAAGTAAGTGGGCCCATATCTAGCTAGGCTAGATGTGAACATGAATATTTCGTGACCTTAACGGATGTGACATCACGTTGTGGTTATGTGTTTCTTTTGAAGAACACAAATACGAAACTTTGAGTTTCGACATGAAGTATACAAACAGATCGGCTGTAGTATTATGCCGCTACGGTAAGACCGTATTGGTAAATACTTAAGCAGTAAGTTTCATATGTACATGAAAGAGTACAGTAGTCTTTCATATGAGGACTCCTCCCGAGACACGTCAATTGATGATGTGTCAGAACTAAAAACCAATTTTGTTGGACATGATTAGGTTTTTCGCGAGTCGCTCTGAGCTACTGTTTCCTTCAACAGGATATGTATTAACAGTGCAAAACTTATTTGGAATAAGGTTCCATGTAAATCTGTTTGACAGATATCATATTGTTGGTAATCTAATAACCATGTCCCAAGATCAAAACCAAGCAAGATATATATATGAATGAACTAAAAGGAGTAATGGCGGAAACAATACTCACAAAAGCCAAATGTGGATGCAATGGAGATGAAGCAAAAATGCTCCTATGTGCAGTGAAGATTTCGGCCAAGCAGTAAAGAGAAGCTCCAAGCTTTAGTTGATCCTTCCAAGCTCTAAGATGGTTTCCCATAACACCTTGTATGATCCCTTGAGTGTGCTAGCCAAAGATGTGTTCTTTATGGTTCCAAACAAACACAAATTCTTCAAGCTTTTGCAACAAAAACCAAAATGAAAATGGAGAGCCAAGAAACTGTCACAGTTTCGGTAATGAGAGAGGAGAGGAGGATATGATTTTTTTGTCTCAAAAATCAATTTATATTTATGTTATAATTATATTAAATAATAATATAAATATAACACAAACCATGCAAGCACTTAGAGTGTCTAACACTCAATTTCCATGCATTATCTTTGAGTGCTTTGTACACTATCTTCATGCATTGCATCTTGATTAAAAAATACAAATAATGACAAGTGTCATGTGGGCCCCACACGTTTCCAAATGAAAGTGGGCCCACGTGCACTCACGCGTTCGGGTTCGATATTTCCGAAATATCGAGTTTTCGTCGCGACGTTAATTAAATCGAATTTAAATAAATAATTGCGCCTAGCGAATTTATTATTTACGTCGCTAACGAATTAATCTAAATTAATTCGTTTGCCCGAATAAAATCTAATTTCAATTTCGCGTCGGAATCGAATTCCGTTTATTATATCGAATATAATAATTTTACGATTAATTCTAAATTAATCGATCTCTCTCTTTATTCAGTACTTTATCCAAGATAAAGTCTCTCCGTAATTAATCCAAGATTAATCGAGTTTGAATCATACGTCATCGGTGAATCTTCGGGAAGCGACCCAAGAGACCTCTAGATATGTTGGCAGTAAATCCGGTTGTCGAACTATCCGAACACGTACGTACCAAGTACTACGTTTACCGATTTACAAGACAAGGTAGCTTCTAGCAAAACGCCATGCCTACCCAATTCTCTAGAAATATTCTTACTGGAATATTAGATCTATAACAGGCGTAGTATACCGTAGTATAGTGTATATCGAACCAGTATCGGATGATCACATGCTAGGGCTGGGGCTGGGGCTGGATAAGTGTCTGCCCCGTCCGAAACACATATCGGATGTCAAGCAACCAGTCTCTTTGAATCGGATAATCCTGACCTAGTCATATTATCCCGATGGTTGCAACCATTATAGAGTACTAGTTCTGAATCCCTCGCGATCATCATCTCCATATGTCTGAAGTGATACTTCCATCTTGATATCACATCCAATACACTACGATTCTCGATAAACCCAGAAGAGGTATACACAGAACTCGTTAAAGCCCTGGACCACCAAACCTAAATTTTACCGATTGTCGTAAGTACTAGCGATGCAAATCTCAGGTTAGATCATATGCACCTACCCTGAAGCGGACTCCCATAGACACGCAGACATACTACCAATGGGATTCCGCGGGGTCTATCAGAGCGAAGCTGTTTTCCGTACCATCGGTAAAAACACAACCTCCTACCGCACTTGCATAAGTATCCTATACTTAAATATATGAGAACTATGCCGTTGTGCCCTCACAACATGCACGAGTGCAGTACTAGTCTATTCCGCATTATCGATGTCCAGTCTCGATAATACTACGACTAGGGATATTTAATGATTAAACCTTTATGGATTGATACTGTCTCATATCATCTCAATCCGGAACTAATCATAGGGACTTTTACCATTTATTTTTCTAAGTAAAAAATTACAAAACGGTAAAAGGCAATTTCATTACTACATAGTTAATTTTGTACAATAATACAATATCATTACAAAATAGTGACGCTATGGGACATTACTGTCTAACACATATAGGATATGAACAGGAAAGAAACGAGGTTTCTCATTCCTAATAATTTGGGTATGCCAGGCATAAAGTTTGGATGATACCAAACTAAGAACCCAAATTGGATTAGTGCCAATATAGGTTATCCTAAGGGAAACCATAAGTATAGTACTTATAAATCCCACACGAGAACAATGTGATTGTTGCTCACCATGCGGTTTTCCTGAGAGGAATACCGATATGCAGTGGTCAGTGGGAGGATAGTGATACTCAATGAAAATCGGAGTAATACTATTCATAGCACGAAGTCCTTAATGGAACACAAACAATTCATCTATGATGAATCTGTACCATTAATCTTCAAATACACAAGAAATCGGGTAGATCGGATAGAGTCAGAAAACAACCTAGGCTATGGGTTTCTGATCTAACCTCATTAAGATGTCAATCTTATGAAGGTATATCCACCGACTACGTTTTGAGGAAGTGATACGAGGTATCGACTCCCTGTTATGGCAAAGTGCCATGAGTCCGAAATGGATTCCATGTATAACAACTATTTTGGATACTATTTGTTGTACCACAAGGCGTTGTGCCTATGGTACATTTAACGTCTTCAAGGAAGACATACATGGAAGGCAACATACCAACGTACAAAGCAGGGCTTTTGACGGAAAGGTATCGTTATCAACATTATGTTAATAACGGTTCAACCTTTACCTGTTGCCATGGTAAGTCCATTTTGAAGATGCTTGTTGATAACTGTATATTTCATTTATGGAATATGTCAGTTACAGATCAAAATCGCTTTCTTGAAAAGGAAACCTTTTGGAGGATGCTTTCAACATCCTGACGATTTTGTATAACCGACAAACAAGGTTTGCGGGTTATTCGATCCATGTTTGGATTGATGCAAGCATAAGGTTCTTGGAACTGTTATTTTG
The DNA here is from genome assembly GCA_019454045.1 of Zanthoxylum bungeanum. Taxonomy (NCBI): domain Eukaryota; kingdom Viridiplantae; phylum Streptophyta; class Magnoliopsida; order Sapindales; family Rutaceae; genus Zanthoxylum; species Zanthoxylum bungeanum. Next base: position 19,975 of record SKCR01005606.1, on the reverse strand, counting down.
AAATAATCATAATGGTTTATGATTTGATTCAAAACTAAATAATTCTTGTGTATATAAGGAGGTTAGTGGGAGAGCGCACTGACAGTGAAATTCCCATAAAGCAATTGGTGAAAGCTTGGCTTTCAATAGAAATTCTCCGTAGAATTCTGGGGAGTAACAACCTTTATTCAAGGAATAAAGATCTACTGGGATAGATTTGGAGTTTGTTAACACTCTCTAGGAAATTGTACATTTAAAATGTACTTGTATTGGTGTCTCATACGCTTCGAGCATATGGAGTCACAATCGGGTCAATCCAAGTGATAGTCACTGGATTGAAGATTAAGAACATCTGTTAGTATCTGAGAGAACTAAAGATGTTGTCTTAATCTATGGAGATGGAGAACTTGATGTGACTGGGATCACTACTGCAAGTTTCCAAACAATTAAAATACTACGGTACTATAAAGTTTGAATAACAGGGACAGTGAGCTGGAAATCTTCCTAGCAAGATAACTGTTGCCGAATAAACAACAAATGCGGATTATTGCAGCTGACGCTGAGGCAGCAATAGAAGACCATCTGGGTCGAAAATATAAATCTAATAAGATTAGATAAAGTTCTGTTAGCAGCTGAGCTAGGCGTCAGCATAGGCTAAGGAATTAAAGGTCTCATCGACGATCCAGATATACTTCTATATCATCTGATTCGTTCGGATCATACATCGTGGCGATGTGATGATCGTGTAAATCGCGTCAGATGATAATTAAGCAAATCCGCTGACGAAAACCTTTTTCGCAGCAATTTGAGCGAACCTTACATAGTTCGAGTGTAGGACACTTGAGTGACTCGCTACGTGCCAAGTGGGAGATTGTTGGATAATATGACCCATAGCGTCACTATTTGCACAGATCATTGTGTTGTTGTAGCAAATTAACTATGTAATGAGGAAATTGCACTCTCATCATTTGTGATTAGATCACCATAGATATATAAATGAAGAGAGGTCCCTATGATTAGTTCCTGGATTGAGATGATATGAGACAGTATCAGTCCACGAAGGATTAATCATTAAATATCCCTAGCCGTAGTATTATCGAGACTGGACATCGATAATGCGGAATAGGCTAGTATTGCACTTGTGCGCGTTGTGAGGGCACAACGGCATAGTTCTCATATATATAAGTATTGGATACTTGTGCAAGTGCGATAGGAGGTCGTGTTTCACCGATGGTACGGGAAACAGCTTCACTCTGGATAGACCCTTCGGAATCCCATTGGTATTATGACTAGGTGTCTAGGAGGCCGAAATCAAGGTAGGTGTGTATAGTCTTAACCTGAGACTTACATCGCTAATACTTACGACAATCGGTAAACTTTGGTTTTGGTGGTGGGGGATCTTAACTGGTTCTGTGTTCACCTCTTTTGGGTTATCAGAGAATCGTAGAGTATTGGGTGTGATGTCAAGACGGAAGTATCACTTCAGTCATATTGGAGATGATGTCACGCAGGATACGGTATTAGTGCTCTTAAAGTGATGCGCATCCAATCGTGATATTATGACCAGGTCATGAATATCCGATTATCGATTATAGAGACTAGTTACCAGACATCCGATATGTGTTTCGGACGGGGCAGACACTTATCCAGCCCCAACCCTAGCACGTGATTATCCGATACTGGGCCGATACGCACAATACATTAGTATACTACGCTTGATATAGATCTTAATATTCTTAAAAGGATATGTCCGGAGAATTGGGTAGACTTGGTGCTTTGCTAGGAGTCGACCTTGTCTCGTAAATCGGTGTAGAACGTAGTACTTGGTACGTACGTGATTCGGATACTCCGACGACCGAATTTACTACCAGATTATCGGGGATCTCATGGGTCGCTTCCCGATAATCCACCGATGACGCACAACTCGCACTCTTGAATAATCTGGGATTATACAGAAGAGAGAGAAAATTAATCTAGGATTAATAACGGAGATATTTTATCCGGGATAAAATGTCGTCTAAAGAGAGAGAACGATTAATTTGGAATTAATCGGTAAATTAATATATTCGATATATTAAACGAAATTAGATTTCGACGCGGAATTAAAATTAGATTTTAATTCGGGCAAACGAGTTAATTTAGAATTAATTCGTTAGCGACGTAAATAATAATTTCGCTAGGCGCAATTATTTATTTAAATTCGATTTAATTAACGTCGCGACGTAAGCTCGGTATTTCGGAAATATCGAACCCGAACGCGTGAGTGCACGTGGGCCCACTTTCATTTGGAAACGTGTGGGGCCCACATGACACATGTCATTCTAATGCTTTGCATGTAGATTGTGTACATTGCACTCAATGTCATTGCATGGAGTTTGAGTGTTTGACACTCTAAGCCATTGCATGTTTTGTGTCATAATTTTATTATTAATTTAATAAAAATTATGGCATAAATATAAATTGATTTTTGGTAAATCATTTTAACTTAACACAAAAACTTCTTCTCTCTCAATTTTCTCTCTTCTCTCACGCCCAAAACAGAATTTTGGGACTGGTTTTGAACCAGAAAAACGTGACACTAAAGGGAAGCAAGGGTTGGGTTTTCATGGTGAAAACCGCAAGTGCTAGCACACTACGAGTCTTGCGAAGGTGGTAGGGAGGTTCACCCATGAGGCGGGACTCATCCGACGGAGTTTGGAGCTTCGTTTTGAGACCCGAAACTGCCAAGACAGTGAGCATGGACTGGTTGCAGTGGCGTGAGCAAGGCAGTACGTTTTTGGCCTTGATTCGTCTTCAAATCGACATATAACCGATCAATGTGAGTATTCCGCTACTCGTTGATGTATTCATGCATTATTTCATGTCTTGATTTGATCTTGGGACCTTAGAAAAACCTACAAGCACCTTACAAGGGATCAAAAGAGGTGATAGGGAAACCATCATAGAGCAAGGAATTCACAAAGCTTGGAGCTTTCCACCTCTTCTCATCTTGGCCGAATCATCCCAACCTTGGAGCTTCCATTTTGGTTTGATTTTCTTCATCACTAAAGCAATGTAAGTATGATTCCGCCATACTTCATCTTATATATATATTCAATGTTGTATTTCAAATGCTTAATCTTTCCTTGGGACATATTATAGAAACCAACACAAACTTGAACCCAAATCAGATAAATGTCTATTTGTTGGATATCCTAGGGAAACCAAAGGATATTACTTCTATTACCCATAAGAGAACAAAGTATTTGTTGCTCTACATGCGGTTTTCCTTGAGAAGGAATTCCTAAATGCAGTGTTTAGTGGAGGAGGAAAGTAGAACTCGATGAAAGTCGTAGTGATACTGTTCCTGGCAATGAATCGAGAACGGAACATGAACAGTCCATCCAGGATGAGACTGAACCACAATCTTCAATTACACAAGGACTACGTAGGTCGGAGAGAGTCAGGGTAATACCTGAGAGGTATGGATTCCTGATCTCACCTCATGTAGATATTAATCTTATTGAGGATACTGAACCGGCTACGTATGAGGAAGCGATATAAGGTATCGAATCCACTTTATGGCAAGAAGCCATGAAGGCCGAAATGGATTCCATGTATACCAACCAAGTTTGGACACTGGTTGATGCACCAGAAGGCGTAAAGCCTATTGGATGCAAATGGGTCTTCAAGAAGAAGACTGACATGGATGGCAACGTACAAACGTACAAAGCTAGGCTCGTAGCGAAGGGGTATCGTCAACAACTTGGAGTTGATTATGACGAAACTTTCTCACCCGTTGCCATGATTAAATCCATTCGGATAATGCTTGCGATAGCTGCATATTACGATTACGAAATATGGCAGATGGACATTAAAACCGCTTTCCTTAACGGAAACCTGTTGGAGGATGTTTATATGCAACAACCTGACGGTTTTATCGCACCAAGACTTGCAAACAAGGTTTGTAAGTTAAATCGGTCCATTTATGGACTGAAGCAAGCATCGAGGTCATGGAACCAACGTTTTGATGAGGTCATAAAAGAATATGATTTCATTCAAAACGTAGATGATCCTTGTGTATATAAGAAGGTTAGTGGGATGCACTGACTTTTATTGTCCTTTATGTCGACGATGTATTGCTTATAGGCAATGACATTCCCATGTTAACGTCGGTGTGAAAGCTTGGCTTTCATTAAAATTCTCCATGAAAGATCTGGGAGAAGCAGCTTTTATTCTAGGAATAAAGATCTACAGGGATAGATCTAGAAGGCTACTTGGACTCTCCCAGAGTACATATATTGATAAAGTGTTGAAGAGATTCAACATGGATCAGTCCAAGAGGGGACTATTGCCAACATCACATGGCGTCTATCTATCTAGGGACATGTGTCCTAAAACACAAGATGAGAGAGACAACATGAGTCGGACTCCGTTCGCCTCGGCAGTCGGATCGATCATGTATGCCATGATATGTACACGACCTGATGTGTCCTATGCTTTGAGCATGTGCAGTCGATATCAGGCCGATCCAGGAAAGGATCACTGGATGGCGGTTAAGAGTATCCTTAGGTATCTTAAGAGAAGTAAGGATGTTTTCTTAATCTATGGAGATGGAGAACTTGAGGTATCTAGGTATACCGATGCAAGTTTCCAAACCGACAGAGACGACTTCAAGTCGCAAACCGGGTACATATTTTGCTTGAATAACGGAGCAGTGAGCTGGAAATCTTCCAAGCAAGATACTGTTGCCGATTCAACAACTGAAGCGGAGTACATTGCAGCAGCTGAAGCAGCAAAGGAAGCGGTTTGGATCCGAAAATTCCTAGTTGGATTAGGAGTAGTTCCGTTAGCAGCTGAGCCCGTTCCATTGTATTGTGACAATAGCGGGGCTATAGCACAGGCTAAGGAACCAAGGTCTCATCAACGATCCAAACATGTTCTTCGACGATTCCATCTGATTCGAGAGATCATACATCGTGGCGATGTGAAGATCGAAAAGATCGCATCAGAGGATAATATTGCAGATCCGCTGATGAAGGCTATTCCTCGGGAAAAGTTTGAGCGACATGTACATAGTTCAGGTATTAGATGCTTGAGTGACTGGCTATAGGCCAAGTGGGAGATTGTTAGACAGTTATGACCCATAGCGTCACTATTTTGTAAATGATATTGTATTATTGTACAAAATTAACTATGTAGTAATGAAATTGCCTTTTACCGTTTTGTAATTTATTTACTTTGATATAAAATGGTAAAAGTCCCTATGATTAGTTCCGGATTGTGATGATATGAGACGGTATCAATCCATAAAGGTTTAATCATTAAATATCCCTAGTCGTAGTATTATCGAGATTGGACATCGATAATGCGGAATAGACTAGTACTGCACTTGTGCATGTTGTGAGGGCACAACGGCATAGTTCTCATATATTTAAGTATAGGATACTTATGCAAGTGCGGTAGGAGGTTGTGTTTTACCGATGGTACGGAAAACAGCTTCGCTCTGGATAGACCCCGCGGAATCCCATTGGTAGTATGTATGCGTGTCTATGGGAGTCCGCTTCAGGGTAGGTGCATATGATCTTAACCTGAGACTTGCATCGCTAGTACTTACGACAATCGGTAAACTTTAGTTTTGGTGGTCCAGGGCTTTAACGAGTTCTGTGTACACCTCTTCTGGGTTTATCGAGAATCGTAGTGTATTGGGTGTGATGTCAAGATGGAAGTATCACTTCAGACATATGGAGATGATGATCGCGAGGGATACAGAACCAGTACTCTATAATGGTTGCAACCATCGGGATAATATAACTAGGTCAGGATTATCCGATTCAAAGAGACTGGTTGCTTGATGTCCGATATGTGTATTGTACGGGGCAGACACATCTCCAGCCCCAGGCCTTACATGTGATCATCCGATACTGGTTCGATATACACTATACTACGGTATACTACGCCTGTTATAGATCTTATATTCCAATAAGAATATTTCTGGAGAATTGGGTAGGCATGGCGTTTTGCTAGAGGCTAACCTTGTCTTGTAAATCGGTAAAAAGGTAAAAATGTAGTACTTGGTACGTACGTATTCAGATAATCTGACGGCCGTATTTACTGCCAACATATCCAGAGATCTCTTGGGTCGCTTCCCGAAGATTCACCAATGACGTATGATTCAAACTCGATTAATCTTGGATTAATTACGGAGAGACTTTATCTTGGATAAAGTACTATACATAGAGAGAGAACGATTAATTTGGAATTAATCGTAAAATTATTATATTCGATATAATAATCGAAATTCGATTTCGACGCGAAATTAAAATTAGATTTTAATTCGGGCAAACGAGTTAATTTAGAATTAATTCATTAGCGACGTAAATAATAATTTCGCTAGGCGCAATTATTTATTTAAATTCGATTTAATTAACGTCGCGACGTAAGTTCGATATTTCGGAAATATCGAACCCGAACGCATGAGTGCACGTGGGCCCACTTTCATTTGGAAACGTGTGGGGCCCACATGACACATGTCATATTATGCATTATTTAATTCTAATGCATTGCATGGAGATAGTGTACAATGCACTCAATGGTTTTGCATGGAAATTGAGTGTTTGACACTCTAAGCCATTGCATGATTTGTGTCATAAGTTTATTATTAATTTAATAAATATTATGGCATAAATATAAATTGATTTTTTGTAACAAAAATCATAACTCCTCTCTCTCTCACATTGCCGAAACTGCATGCAGTTTTGGGCTCTCCATTTCTTCATTTTTGTGGCAAGATTTGAAGAAGTTGTGCATTCAAAATCACAACAAAGGCTAGCACCTTCAAGGGATCATACATAGGTGATATGGGAAACTAATCCTTGAGCTTGGAAGGATCAAACTCGACTTGGAGTCCCTCTTTTCTTCTTGGCCGAGATCTTCACTGCACAAGGGAGGAGTTTTCGCATCATCTAAGCATCCATTTTCAGTTATTGTGAGTATGATTCCGCCATACTTCAATTTATTCATTCATGTATATATATATTTTGCTTGTTCTTTTTGATCTTGGGGCTTGGTAATTATTTCCAACAGCCACCTGGCAAAGTAATAAAAGCATTAGCACAATTAATCATTTCTACCAATTGTTCAGACATACCTCGCACGATCAGTTCATCTCCGTTTGATGGTCCAATAAGATTCGCCTCCGCCAAGGGTTTTGGGATGATTCCTAAAACGTGACTGCCTCATTCTTGTACGGCCTTTTAAACGATCCCCATTAGTCCAAGATTGCCTCCGCCATATACTAAGTGCATATTCCTTGCAGCTAAGACTCGACCCAATTCATGTGCTGCTTCTATGTATTGTGGCTTAGCACCAACACTAGTACCGCAAAACACACAGATGTTTTCAACTCGTCTTCTTGAAGTGGCTTCCATGTTTTACTCTGGATGTCTTCAAAAAGTGCAATGATGAGTTGAATTTATAATACCTGAAAAGGGTGAGTAATAATAACACTAGTATCTTCCAAAGGACGATTGTTAGCTAAACAATAAAGGAAATCATGAAATGTCAAAAAGTCTGGATCCTGTCTATGAAGATTTGGGAATGCTAGGTATATGTTTGGATGATACCAAACTTCAATCCAAATCGGATAAGTGCCTAATTTGTAGGTTATCCTAGGGAAACCAAAGTATAGTACTTATACAACTCACATGAGAACAATGTAATTGTTGCTCGCCATGCGGTTTTCCTAAGAGGAATACCTATATGCAATGGTAAGTGGGAGGAAAGTAAAACTCGATGAAAATCAGAGTAATACTATTCAAGGCACCGATTCCTTAATAGAACACAAACAGTTGATCAGGGATAAAACTGTACCATAATTTTCAAATACACAAGAACCGCGTAAGTCGGAGAGAGTCAGAAAACAACCTAGGAGGTATGGGTCTCTGATCTCACCTCATGAAGATGTCAATCTTATTAAGGAACACTAACCGACTACGTATGAGGAAGTGATACAAGGTATCGACTCCCTATTATGGCAAAGTGTCATGAACTCCGAAATGGATTCCATGTATACCAACCAAGTTTGGACACTGGTTGTTGTACCGGAAGGCATTGTGTCTATTGGTACTATATTAGTCTTCAAGGAAAACATACATGGATGGCAACATACCAACGTATAAAGCTAGGCTTGTAGCGAAAAGGTATCGTTATCAACATTGTGTCGATTACGATGAAACCTTGTACTCGTTGCCATGATTAAATCCATTTGTATAATGTTTGCTAATGCTACATGTTTCATTTATGAAATATGGCAGGTGAACGTCAAAATCGCTTTCCTTAAAAGGAAACCTTTTTGGAGGATGTTTACAACATCCTGACGGTTTTGTGGTACCAAAACATGAAAACAAGGTTTGCAAGTTAATTCGATCCATTTATGGATTGAAGCAAGCATTGCGTTCTTGGAACCAGCGTTTTGATGTAATCATAATGGTATATGATTTAATTCAAAACGAAAATGATTCTTGTGTATATAAGGAGGTTAGTGGGAGTGCACTGATAGTGATTATCCTATATAATGATGATATATCATTTCATGGAAATGATATTCCCATAATACAATCGGTGAAAGCTTGGCTTTCATGAAAATTCTCTGTAGAATTCTTGGGAGAGACAACCGTTATTCTAGGAATACAGATCTACTGGGATAGATCTAAAAGTTGTTGGCACTCATTGAGAACTCGTACATTAAAAGGATGTACGTAACCTGGTGTCTCATACGCTTTGAGCATTTGGAGTCACAATCAGGCCAATCCAAGTGATAGTCACTAGATTGATGTTAAGAACATCCCTTATTATCTTAGATAAACTAAGGATGCTTTCTTATACTATGGAGAAGGAGAACTTAAAGTGACTGGGTTCACCGTTGCAAGTTTCCTAACCGATAAAAACGACTATAAGTCGTATTAAGGGTACTATATAGTTTGAATAACGGAACAATGAGCTGGAAATCTTCCATGCAAGATATTGTTGCCGAATAAACAACAAAAGTGGAATATTGCTGCAGCTGAGGCAGAAATAGAAGCACTTTGGATCTTTATAATCCTAATTAGAATAGGAATAGTTATGTTAGCAGCTGAGCTAGGCTACAGCACAGGCTAAAGAATTAATGGTCTCATCAACGATCCAAGTATATACTTCAACTATTCATCTGATTCGTTCGGATCATACATCGTGGCGATGTGATGATCGAATAAATCGCATCAGATGATAACCTTGCAAATCTGCTGACGAAATCTGTTTTTCAGCAGAAGTTTGAGCGAACCGTACATAGTTCAAGTGTAGGACACTTGAGTGATTGGCTATAGGCCAAATGAGATATTGTTGAAAAATTATGACCCATAGCATCACTATTTGTACAGAACATTGTGTTGTTGTACAAATTAACTATGTGATAAAGGAAATTACTCTTTTATCATTTGTAATTGGATTACCGGGATATATAAATGATAAAAGTCCATATGATTAGTTCCAGATTGATAAAATATGAGACAATATCAATCCATGAAGGTTTAATCATTAATTATCCATAGTCATAGTATTATCGAGATTGGACATCGATAATGCGGAATAGACTAGTATTGCACTTGTGCGCGTTGTGGGAGCATAACGTCATAGTTCTCATATATTTAAGTATTGGATACTTATGCAAGTGTAATATGAGGTTGTGTTTCCCAATGGTACGGAAACAGCTTTGCTCTGGATAGACCCCTCGTAATTCTATTGGTAGTATGACTATGTGTCTATGGAAGTCCGAATCAGGGTAGGTGTATTTGGTCTTAACCTGAGACTTGCACCGCTAATACTTACGATAATCAATATACTTTGGTTTTGGTCGTCCAGGGCTTAATCAGGTTCTGTGTACGCCTCTTCTGGGTATATTGAGAATCGTAATGTATTGGGTGTGATGTCAAGATGGAACTATCACTTCAGTCATAATGGAGATGATGATCACGCAGGATACGGAACTGGTACTCTTGTATGATGCAACTATCGGGATAATATGACAAGGTCATAGTTCTCCGATTATAGAGACTAGTTACCAGAGATCCGATATGTGCTTCGTACGGGGGGAAGACACAATTCCAGCCCCAGGCCTAGCATGTGACATCCGATACTGGATCGCAATACGCAATACTACCTATACTACGCCTGACACAGATTATATATTCCTTTAAGAATATTTCTGGAGAATTGGGTAGGCATGGTGCTTTGCTAGAAGCCAACCATGTCTTGTAAATCGTTAAAACGTAGTACTAGGTATGTACGTGTTCGAATAGTTTGACGAGTGGATTTACTGCCAACATATCCAGGGATCTCATGGATCGTTTCCCGAAGATTCACCAATGACGTATGACTCGGACATAATTAATCAGGGATTAATTATAAGAGAGAGAAAATTAATCTAGGATTAATTACGGAGATATTTTATCTGGGATAAAATACTATTTAAAGAGAGAGAACGATTAATTTGGAATAATCGATAAAATAATATATTCGATATATTATACGAAATTAGATTTCGACGCAGAATTAAAATTAGATTTTAATTCGGACAAACGAGTTAATTTAGAATTAATTCGCTAGCGATGTGAATAGTATTTTTACTAGGCATAATTATTTAATTTAATTTAATTTAATTACGTCGCAACGGAAAATTCGTTAATTCGGATTTAGCGAATCAGAGCCCGAGAGTGTTTGCGGGCCCACTCATATTTTGAATCAAGTGGGGCCCACAAGTCACATTAAGCGTCACATCACTAGTCAACTTTATCACTTTAATGTGATGGAAGTTGTTGGTAGGTGATTGTGTGTTAAACACACAAGTGTGATGGATTGAAAGACATATATCATTTTTTATTACATTTGGTATATGACTTTCATTTTGGCAATTAGATTACATAACACACACAACTTCATCACTTCTTTCTCTCTCCCTCTCCAACTCACGGCTTTTGAGCCATTTTTCTCTCTTTTGCTTCTCCTTTGCTGAGAACAACAATGAAGAACAAGGAAATTTTAGGGAAAAATTTCCAAAGCTAGCACTTAAATGAGTTATTCAAAGGTGATAGGGAAACAAACCCTTGAGCATGGAATCATTCACAAAGCTTGGAGCTTGAAGATCCACACACCAAGGGGTTGACTGAAATACATAAAGAGGAAAAGCTTGGAGCAAAAATTTTTGTTGTCTTCGCATCGCAAAAGCCGATCAAAGTGAGTATTTCCGCTACCTTACTTTGATGTATTCACACATTTATATGCTTAATTTGATCTTGGTTTGACCTAGAAAACCCAACAACGTAGACATTGAATTTTCATTTTTGCCTTTTTTCATCCGATTTTTGCCTTTTAAGCCCTGATTTGATTCCAAAGAGTCCTGTTATTTTATTTATCTATAAAATAACACAAAACACATCAAAATATTCACAATACCCGAGAAACTATACAAAATATTAAGTAAAAAGGGGTGATAAATATTGATATATTTACCGCTTATCATACCCCCAAACTTAACATTTTGCTAGTCCTCGAGCAAAACAACAAAATAAAATACAATAAACAAATTTAGAATAAAATTAAACTAAGCCACTTTCGTAGGGATCACGATTGCATTTAGCATACGCAACAAGCCTTTAAACCTCTAGGTGTCCCTAGTGGACGAGTTGTAGTCTCGTGAGGGCTTACTGCGATAATACCCACAAACGTCAAATGCAAAAAAAGCAAAAAGATCAAACAAGTTAGTGACTAAACAAGTGAACTCTTACCAAGTTAAAAATTATTTTCTTTCTTTCTAAATTACCAAATAAGTAAATTCTCCTATTATTTTTACCATTCTCCGTATATATAACAACAAGGTATTAATCGAATCATTGTGCCCACAATATTCATAAGTTGTAGTTGAAAAGAGAGTAATATTTTGTCCTAAAGTTATATCAGAGTTCACATATTTTTTAGCAATGGATTATTTTTTTATTTACAACATCTTCAATCCATGTAGCGAGCTTTGGGCCAGTGACTCCCAATCCAGTTGGCTTTAGGGCACTAGGTATTAAGACACCATTACAGACTTAATTACTCATATTTCAGATATCTTTTTTTTTCCAATTTACAACATCTTCAATCCATGTAGCGAGCTTTAGGCCAGTGACGCACAAACCAGTTGGCTTTAGGGCATTAGGTGTTAAAACACCCCTACGGACTTAATTAATCAAATCTGAGATGTTTTTTTTTGTTTTTTTTTTTATAATTCATCGCTTTTTTAGATGCTTCCTCCAATTAAACTAGATCACTGAATATTACAAAATTTTCACTTAGAAGTCATGGCCATATGTTACCATACATGTTCATAATAACTGTAAATTGAGCATATAAAGATCAAATTTAGTCAGTATTATGGAGAATTCACAAATTAAATAATTCAAAAGGAAATAAACAAAAATTAACTTGTTACGAAATAGGTTAAGATACGTCTCAGGAGTGAAAATTCCTTACACAACTATCTCAAACACCATTCCACCTTATTAATCAAGTTACAAACACAAAAACAAATTATTTTTTAAAAATTTTTGATTTTTGATTTTTGATTTTTTTTGAATTTTTGAAAATTTATGACTAAAAATCAAATAAGAATAACACAATGAAAAATAAAAATAAGATACTAGTCAACTATTTCCCTCCCTCAAACTTAATTGAGACATTGTCCTCAATGTCTAAAAAGTAGAAGAAGAGTTTCGAAAACAGTAACAGGTTAGCTGAAATTCTACATCTACAAAGAAAATTAAAGGTTAAGATCCATATTTATCTGACGCTTCTTACCACGATCATTATCATACCAGATTATCTTGGAAATGATAGGGTGAATTTGTGGTTCAAAGGCTAAAAATTGGTCAATTAAATCATGGGTTGTTCTGGCAGTGAAGAGGATTTCTTTTACAGGTTTTGAAACGAACCTATTTCTCCGGGCATCATCAAGAAACACACAAAGAAAGTCATAAAATCCATCAGTGTTAAACATTCCAATTAGTTTCTAGTGCGTTTCAAGTTCGCCCAAGATAGCACTGTAAAATTTTTTCCATCGTACCCAAGCCACCTTGCAAAGCAAAAAACGCATCAGCACGGTTAGTCATTTCAACAAGTCGTTCAGACATACCTGGCACGATGCATTCCTCTCCGTTTGATGGTCCTATCAAATTTGCCTCAGCCAAAGGTTTTGGGATGATTCCCAAAATTGACTACCTCATTTCTATACGACCCTTGAAACGCACCCTATTAGTCGACGATTGCCACCATCATATACTAGGTGCATATTCCTCTCAGCTATGACTCCCGCCAATTCACGTGCTTTCTTAACGAATTCTGATTTAGAACCAACACTAGTAACGTAAAACACGCAAATGTTCACAACTCGACATCTTGTAGTTGCTTCCATTATCATTTATTTTTTTCTCAAATCTAGATGTCTTCAAGAGTGCAATAACGAGCTGAATTTATAGATCTTGAAAAAAGTGAGTAATAATAGCACTATTACCTACCGAATGACAATTATTAGCTAAACAGTAAAATAAATCGTGAAAGTCAAAAAGTTTGGATTTTGTCAGAGAAAATAAAGATAATAACAAAACAAATCACAATTATTAGTTAAAGACAAAGAGATAATAAGATTTACAAGAAGTAACGGCTTTATTGACATATATGCCTAAGGGACAAGCTTCTCATCCAATTTTCTTATAAATTGGCAAACAAGGTCTTTTAAAGTCAGATTCCCGAGCCTTAATTATTGCCTTTATTTTCGAAATTGTATTTGTAACATACTAATTTCGTGATACACATATCCACTGGGATGCATCTCAATAGTTAATGATATGTCATCTAAAGACTCTCTACTCAGACCGTCCCTAATGAATTTAATTTTATCTTCGCGGTTATCAGATACCATTCCTAAAGAACGATAATGAGTATTACATGTCATGCGTGCACATTTGTAGCAAACGCATAATCTTTTAGCTCTTCTTTTATTAGCATAGGTGTTTCTTCCTAAACCAGACAGAAATGAAAAAAAACGATTCAGAGGACTCACCTGCCAATTAGACTTGTGCTTCAATAATCCAACGAATGTCATTAGGAATACCTTTGATTATCAGAAGTCTCATTCGTTCCATGCGAGCTTTGTAGGCTTTCATCAGAGAGTTTTGAGGGAAATAAGGAAATTGCTTGTGAATATTTACGAGAACGTCTTCCTTCCTGAAATGTCACTTTACCTACCAAAATAAAACAAACAAAAATAAAACACAATAAATCTCAATATATACACAAGTTACATGGGTTGCCTCCTTGCTAGCGCTTAGTTTAATATCGTCAGCTAGACATGACTTCCCGAATGTTAGGCTAGATCTGCAAGTGTGACACTTTCTTTTTGTCGCTGAAATGATTCTCCCTAGTAGTGCTTGACACGCTGACTGTTTACCCTTAATGTATTGTTGGATTTGGAGTTGTATATCTCAACTACTCCGTAAGGTAACACCTGAGTAATCACAAATGGACCTGACCACCTTGATTTTAGCTTTCCAGGGAAAAGTTTCAACCGTGAATTGTATAACAATACCTACTGCCCTGGTTCCAGTTGTCTACGCACTATTTTTTTTATCATGCCATTTCTTTGTTTTTTCTTTGTACAGTTTGGCATTTTCATAAGCATGTAGGCGAAATTCCTCAAATTCGTTGAGTTGGTGGAGCCGTGTTGCAAGAGAATATTATATGGTGATGAATGATAATATTGCAAGACACCATTGACCTCCTCATATGGAACACAAAGTCTCAGTAATTGATCAGCAAATCATTTGAATAGGTACGGTTCATCCCAGACATAATGCTTGACTTCTTTAAATAATTTATTCTGTTGTTGATATGTCCATTCCAACAGCCATTTTCTCGATACTATGTAGTTTACATAGTCAGCATACCAAGGGACATCCTACTGTTTGATGGTAAACAACTGTTCATCTGGAAAAGCTTATTTGATTGTCATTTCATTGCCAGTTGCTTCTCCATTCTCGAGCCTCGATAAATTATCGGCCACTTGATTTTCTGTCTCTTTCCTGTCTCGGATCTCCATGTCAAATTCTTACAGCAGACAACAGATCAATCTAGGTTTGGCATCTTTCTTCGCGATCAGGTATTTGATTGTTGAATGATATGTGTAGACCACTACTTTGGGACCTAGCAGATAAAAGCGTAATTTATCAAAAGCAAACAAAACTGCGAGCAACTCATTTTTAGTTGTTGTGTTGTTGAGTTGAGCTTCATTCAGATTTATACTGGAGTAGTAAATGGTGTGGAAAAGTTTTGCTTTGCGTTGTCCAAAAACTGCACCTACAGCAAAATCACTAGCATCACACATCACCTCAAAGGAAAGCGTCCAGTCTGATGCTACTATGATGAGGGCATAAACTAGCTTATGGTTTAAGATCTCAAAAGCTTTGTGGCATTCTTTGGTGAAGTTGAAAGGTACATCTTTCTCCAACAGATTGCATAGAGGTTTAGCAATCTTGGAGAAGTCTTTTTCTAAATCTCCTGTAAAATCCTATATGTCCGAGAAAATTGTGAATCCCTTTGAAAGATGATGGTGGAGGCAGTTTTTCAATTGTCTCGATCTTTTCTTTTTCTACCTCGATTCCCTTTTGTGAGATTCGATGTCTCAGGACAATGCATTCTTGCACTATGAAGTGGCATTTCTCCCAGTTGAGTACCAGGTTGGTATCTTTGCATCTTTGTAACATGTTTTTCTAGATTTTGGAAGCAGTGGTCAAATGAGTCTCCAAACACAAGGAAATCATCCATGAAAACCTCCATATTTTGTTCCAGTATGTCTGAAAAGATGGCCATCATGCAACATTGAAACCTACGCAAAGCACAAGTACCATACAGACTTGTAAAAGTGGTTTTCTCATGATCTTTTAGGGCGAAGGAAATATGATTGCACCCCAGTATCCGTCCAGAAAATAGTAAAATTCATGTCCCGCCAGTCTGTCAAACATTTGGTCAATGAATGGTAGCGGAAAATGATATTTCCTTATTGCTTTGTTCAGCTTCCCGTAGTCCACGCATACTCTCCATCCAGTAACCATTCTTGTTGGAATCAACTCGTTCTTTTCATTGGTGACTACAACCATTCCTCATTTTTTGGGCACATATTGCATAGGACACACTCATGTGCTGTTAGAGATAGGGTAGATAATACCGACACCCAACCATCTGATAATTTCTTTCTTTACAACCTCTTTCATTATTGGATTTAGTCTTTGTCAATGCTCCACTGTGGCTTTGTACTCGTCATCCGTCAAAATTTTGTGCACGCAAAATGATGGACTAATGCCTCAAATGTCTACTATAGTGCAGCCAATGACTTTCTTGTGTTCTCGTAACACTCTCAGCAACTTATCTTCCCACTCCAATATTAGTGACGAAGGAATAATCACAGGTAAATCAGAAGAGTTTTCTAAGAATGCATACCTAAGATGTTTCGGAAATGGCTTTAGTTCCAACTACGGTGGTTCTTCAATCGAGGCTTGATTCACTCCATTTTTGGTAGTTCCAAACTTTCCACCTGTGGTGTTGTTCTGCAGCGAAAGGGTCTGTCAAGATAGTTGATACATTCCTAGAATTTCATCATCTAGTTTGCTGTCAGTCATTTTGGTGATGCAAGCTTCATGTTTGTCCGTGGAAAGTTATATTGCAACAGTATCCTAGTTGATACTATCTAAAACATCAATTCTAAAACATTTCTCCTCATTTTCGTCATCTGGGAATTTCATGGCTTTGAAAACATTGAATGTAACTTCTTGGTCCTGCACTTTTATGGTTAATTATTCTTTTTGTACATCAATAACAGTTCGACCTGTATCCAAGAATGGCCTCCCGAGGATAATTGGTACATCTTTGTCTTCCTCCATGTCAATGACTATGAAATCTGCAGGGAAAATGAATTTATCGACTTTAACCAATACATCTTCCAGCAAGTTGCAAAGTAACTGAGGTGGGCTTTGCTTCTCCAATTTACAGTTTCCTATAAATAGACAAAGGTATCAAGTTAATGCTCGCAACTAAGTCACATAAAGCCTTACCGAAATAATGTTCTCCTATGTTGCAAGGGATAGTGAAATTGCCAGGTGTAGGCACTGTATTTTGCATATAAGTCCCGATGATGAGTCTCGTACGGAGGCACTACTCTTTAGGTTGCGGAAGTCGCGGGAAATGAATATCGGAAGGGGAAATTCAGAATAAATATGTCATCGGATTCAATTCACATGTTCACTGCTTTCGTTCGTGCTGCATTTGTGAACATGTTCGAACGTGAAGCAGATTGCGGGCATTCGTGTACCGCATTCGAACGGTGTCGGTACTTCTGGTTTTGTTGCTAGCCTCACGCCCAAGCCCATTTAGCCCACTAAAACCCACCTAAAATAATTAAAACATTTAAAACATGTCCCAAATTAAAATAACAGACTTCATAAATTAAACAAATCACATACCTAATCAAAACAAATCAAATATATGATCTTCCTAATTAAGCCAAATCATGTCCCCCAATTAACTAGATATTTTCCTTGTGAAACACTAATTAGAAATATTCCCCCCATAATTACTTGATCCTATTCCTATTCAAACACGAGAAACCCTAGCCTTTTCTTATAAAAGAAACACAAATACAACCTTAGAACCCCAAACTCATTCTCAAAAAAACACAAAAGAAATAAACCTAAGATACACGCCCAAGACAACAAGAACAAGCAAAAAGAAGCATTAAGTTTATGGGTGAAACCTAAAATCATTTCGTCAAGTTCATTTTAAGTTTACCAGATCAATCTTATTAATGGCCAGTTAACAAGAAGCATTAAGCTTAAGACTTAATAAATAAACCTTTATATTACCCAAGACATAAAATAACCCCTTATAAATCGGTGATATTGGAATTCATCACAACCTTAGATAAATGGTTTAGTTACCACACATATCTAGGACCAGTAAAAGCTTAAATAAAGTAAATGATATAAAGTAAAGCTTGGAAATTAAAAAAGTAAATAAAGTAGTAAAGAAAATGCTGGGGGGGGGGGGGTTAGAGAATCCACTTTTATTACTTCTATTTTAGATATCTCCATTATTATAATATATTAACTTTACATTAAATTACCAACTGACCATATAAACGACATATATTTTAGTCAAGTTAAAATCAATTTAATTAAGTCCAACCGACCATAAAGGCGGTATCCCATTAAGTCAGGTTTTAAATAGTTTATATATTATATTTAAGGGAGATTAATCTAATTATTAGTAATAAAAGCTTAACCTTTTACCCCAACATAGGGGAGTTACCTCCTCATACCGAACAGTAAAATAAAGACTGAAAAGTAAAGTAAGGAAAGTACTATTGCGTAAAATAAATAAAATTAAACACAGAAAGCTGTAAATAAACAAACAAGATACAATATTCTTAGTATTCTTAAAGAAATCCCTAGAAGAAGGTATGAATTTTCCTTCTGATTTCAGCCTCTATTTATAGTGAAAATTCTGCCCCGCGCGTCGCGATATAGAACCATTGCACGTCACGATGCGCGTTTGATTAAACGAGATCATGACATGTTGCGTCGGTTGCATCGACAACTGAATTATTATTTTGGCGTCGTGACACGTGACTTATTGTACATCGTGATGCGTGTATAGTAAATGTCGGTAGTATGAGATGATGACATGTGTCTGGTGTACATTAGCAAGACTGATGTAATATTGACATGTGACAGTCGCATGTTAGCATGATAGCAAGTTTCTCTAATTTTGACCCGTGTCCGGCGCATGTTAGTGGTGCATGATAGCAGACGGCGTATTTTAGCAGACTATGAATTTGAGCAAATGGCGTATTTTACCAAACAACACATTTTAGCAGGAAATTTATATTTTTGCTCTTTTTGTCCATTTTTCAAAGTTTTGGCCCCGAATTACTTCTAGAGAGTTCTATTATTTTATTTATCTATAAAATAACATAAAAACTGTTGGTTAATTCTAAGGTCCCAAGATCAAATCAAGACATGAAATAATGCGTGAATACACCAATGAAGATAGCGGAATACTTACATTGATCGGTTGAGTCGATTTGAAGACGAATCTAATCCAAAAACGCACTGCCTTGCTCACGCCACTGCAACCAGTCCATGCTCACTGTCTTGGCAGCCTCCAAACTCCTTCGGATGAGTCCCGCCTCATGGGTGAACCTCCCTACCACCTTCGCAAGACTCGTAGTGTGCTAGCACTTGCGGTTTTCACCATGAAAACCCAACTCTTGGCTTCCCTTGCTCACGGTTTTTGGCTTCCAAAACCAGTCCCAATCTTTCATTTTGGGCGTGAGAGAAGAGAGAATTTTGAGAGAGATAAAATTGTGTATATTAAGTTAAAATGATTTACCAAAAATCAATTTATATTTATGCCATAATATTTATTAAATTAATAATAAAATTATGACACAAAACATGCAATGGCTTAGAGTGTAAAACACTCAATTTCCATGCAATAACATTGAGTGCATTGTACACTATCTACATGCAATGACATTGAGTGCAATGTACACAATCTACATGCGAAGCATTAGAATGACATGTGTCATGTGGCCCCCACACGTTTCCAAATGAAAGTGGGCCCACGTGCACTCACGCGTTCGGGTTCGATATTTCCGAAATATCGAGCTTACTTCGCGACGTTAATTCAATCGAATTTAAATAAATAATTGCGCCTAGCGAAATTATTATTTACGTCGCTAACGAATTAATTCTAAATTAACTCGTTTACCCGATTAAAATCTGATTTTAATTCCGCGTCGAAATCTAATTTCGTCTAATATATCGAATATATTAATATATCGATTAATTCCGAATTTATCGTTCTCTCTCTTTAGACGACATTTTATCCCGGA
>SKCR01005605.1:0-25192 GCA_019454045.1 Zanthoxylum bungeanum | reverse complement strand
ATTTCATGAATCCAATTCCGCATTTAATTCCTAAAGTGCATTACATGATTAATAAACTAAATCAACATTTCCGAAACACTAAATTAGTCCAATTAATCATACTCAATTCATTATTATATGTCCAACATACAAATTGAAAAATCAAACCCATTACATGCTTTTATGCTCTCGGCCAAGGAAGGTAATTTGTCCGATTTGAATTCAATCCGATTAATTACACAATCGACAACGTATTAACTTCCGAATGATTTCATACACATTGAATGTCAAAATCAAAATTACCAAGACATTCATGTTGGATAATATGACCCATAACGTCACTATTTGCACAGAACATTGTGTTGCTGTAGCAAATTAACTATGTAACAGGAAATTGCACTCTCGTCATTTGTGATTAGATCACCATAGATATATAAATGAAGAGAGGTCCCTATGATTAGTTCCTGGATTGAGATGATATGAGACAGTATCAGTCCACGAAGGATTAATCATTAATATCCCTAGCCGTAGTATTATCGAGATGGACATCGATAATGCGGAATAAGCTAGTATTGCACTTGTGCGCGTTGTGAGGCACAACGGCATAGTTCTATATATATAAGTATTGGATACTTGTGCAAGTGCGATAGGAGGTCGTGTAAAATTCACCTGGTACGGAAAAAGCTTCGCTCTGGATAGACCCTTGGAATCCCATTGGTATTATGACTAGGTGTCTATGGGAGGCCGAAATCAAGGTAGGTGTGTATAGTCTTAACCTGAGACTTGCATCGCTAATACTTACGACAATCGGTAAACTTTGGTTTTGGTGGTGGGGGATCTTAACTGGTTCTGTGTTCACCTCTTCTGGGTTTATCAGGAATCGTAGTGTATTGGATGTGATGTCAAGACGGAAGTGTCACTCCAGTCATAATGGAGATGATGTCACGCAGGATACGGTATTAGTGCACTTAAGTGATGCGCATCCAATCGTGATATTATGACCAGGTCATGAATATCCGATTATAGAGACTAGTTACCAGACATCCGATATGTGTTCGGACGGGGCAGACACTTATCCAGCCCCAGCCCTGCACGTGACTATCCGATACTGGGCCATATGCCAATACAATCGTATACCTACGCTTGATACAGATCTAAATATTCTTATAAGGATATGTCCGGAGAATTGGCTAGACTTGGTGCTTTGCTAGGAGTCGACCTTGTCTCGTAAATGGGAGAAAGTAGTACTGGTACGTAGTGATTCGGATACTCGACGACCGTATTTACTGCCAACTTATCCGGAGATCTCATGGGTCGTTTCCACGATAATCCCGATGACGCACAACTTGCACTCTTGAATAATCTGGGATTATACAGAAGAGAGAGAAAATTAATCTAGGATTAATAACGGAGATATTTATCCGGGATAAAATGTCGTCTAAAGAGAGAGAACGATTAATTTGGAATTAATCGATAAAATTATTATATTCGATATATAATCGAAATTCGATTTCGACGCGAAATTAAAATTAGATTTTAATTCGGGCAAACGAGTTAATTTAGAATTAATTCGTTAGCGACGTAAATATATTTCGCTAGCCGCAATTATTCGATTTAATTAACGTCGCCGTAAGCTCGGTATTTCGGAAATATCGAACCCGAACGCGTGAGTGCACGTGGGCCCACTTTCATTTGGAAACGTGGTGGGGCCCACATGACACATGTCATATTATGCATTATTTAATTCTAATGCATTGCATGTAGATAGTGTACAATGCACTCTATGGTTTTGCATGGAAATTGAGTGTTTGACACTCTAAGCCATTGCATGATTGTGTCATAGGTTATTATTAATTAATAAATATTATGGCATAAATATAAATTAATTTTTGGTAACAAAAATTAATACACAATAAATTTATCTCTCTCAAAATGCTCTCTTCTCTCACGCCCAAACTGAACAAGTTACTGGTTTGGACTGAACATTTTTTGAATGGCGTGGATTTAGGGACAAGGGTGAGTTTTCATGGTGAAAAACGAAAGTGCTAGCAAGACTGCAGTACGAGTCTTGCGAAGTGGTGGTAGGGAGGTTCCCCCATGAGCGGGATCATCGGACGAATCTCGGAGCTCCGTTTCTTCACTCAAATTTCTGTTTTGCAGGGCAGTGGGCTGTGCAGTGGGGCGCACCAAGGCAGTGAGTTCTTGGTTCAATTCGTCTTCAATTCGACATAACCGATCAATGTGAGTATTCCGCTACCTCCGTTGATGTATTCACGCATGTTTTCATGTCTTGTTTGATCTTGGGACCTTAGAATAACCAACAATGGCATCAAGAGCTAATGTTGCAAGCATGAAAAATGTAGGGCTTAAAATTTGGGTAAACTTGTTTTGAGCATGATTTGAATGAATTGAATGTTTGAGTATGTTATAACATGTTTAATTAAGTTTGATTGGATCAATTAATGAAATAATGATTGGATCAATTTTCCCCAATTGATGGAGCTTGGCCGAATGGTATAAGGCATTTGGAGATTTGGAATTTTTGATTTTTGATTCATTGGATGAGTTAGAATCATGTAGGATGATGTTAATTTGAAATTAATTGGATTGAATTTTGAATTGAACAAAATCCCTAAATTCTTATGTTGGCCGAATCTACAATGCCCTTTAATGTCTTGGTAATTTTGATTTTATGAACATTGGATGTGTATGAAATCATTCGGGAAGTTAATAAGTTGTAATGTTGTGTATGGTGATTAATCGGATTGAATTCAAATCGGACAAAATAACCTTCCTTGGCCGAGAGCATTGAAGCATGTTTATGGGTTTGATTTTTCATTATGTGTGTTTGACATGTAATAATGAATTAAGTATGATTAATTGGACTAATTTAGTGTTTTGGAAATGTTGATTTAGTTGATTAATCATATAATGCACTTTTGGTAATTAAATTGCGTAATTGGATTAGTGTAATTTAATTATTTAGGCTTAAATTGGATTTGGGCTTGAATTGTTGTAATTGGGCCTTTTGGGCTTGATTTATCAAGTTTGGTTTAGGCCAAGTGGATTGGATCCAATTGGGCGCCAAAACCTTAACCATAAAGCCAAATGCGACTAATGAACCTTTAATGTTTAATTGGGCCTAATGGGCCGAAATTGATTTCTAAGGCATTTTGGGTGATTCCACTATTGGGCTTTGGTTGCCGAAGCCCATGCCTAAAGAAATTAATTGAAGCCCATTAGACTTAAATTAAATTGACGTTGGACGTTAATCGGACTTTGAGTCCCGACGCGATTGAATTGGAATTTAAATCGTAAAAGGTTTATTAATAAAAGTGTAATATTTAATTTGAAATTGAATAGTGAATTAGTATTAAATACATGTTAAATTGGATTTAATTATGTAGTTTAATTTAATTCATGAATTCGTACTTTGAGTACTTATTCGCAAAAACGAGTTTGACTCGAACAAAATCAAATCGTTGTTTGAACATTGGATGATCACTTAATTATCAGATTAATTAATTTGATTAGATTGATTGATAGCATGCTTATGTGTGTGAATACGTGTTGTGTTGAATGAATAATTCATATCGGATGGATATTAGATGGGTGGGCAATTTTAGAAATTGTTGTAATAAATTCGATTTATTAAATTGGACCTGCGTGTCCAGCCTTATCACCTTCTTTCTCTTGTATTCTCTTCTCACCTATTCCCCTCTATGTATAGAGGTTTCTTTAGAAGTGAGTGTAACGGGTAGAAGTAGTACAAGTGCTAGCTTGAGTGAGAAAGGGAGAGATTTGATCTAGGATCAATGTGTTAAGTATCCATCCGCATATCATTATTATTTTATTTCATACTCTCTTTATTATGTATTTAGAATGCATGTTTAAGGGTGTATGGTGATGAGACCTAACAAAGATAATTAAATTGGTAGCCAATTTGCACGCGAAAATCCCTCAATCTATATTAAGCAAATATCCTTCCATTGAATGATTCTTGTTCAAGATCCGAAGTTGGCATTGGTTTGTTTTTGACCAATCAAGACCTTTGTCAATCAAGGATGTACTTGAATCATGAGAGTTTTGTTGCATATCGGTGTCTTGTCCAAATCGTGATTTTTATTGGCAAAGTCAGATCACTTTTTGTCCAATGACATTGATTACGAAACTTTCCTCGTCAATGGGTCCCGCTTAACTGGAATCATTAGGTTTGTTTTTGGCCAAAGCCAAGGCCTAGATGATTCGGAGGATATGGTTAGGAAAATGTATCAGATACATTGACATTATGCATATGTTTCGGACTTGGATGTCCACCTAACCGGATCTAGGAATTGGATGAGATCCAATTGATCATAGAGATCTACCTAAGTTAAATAGCATACAGCTTTTATTGGCCAAAGTCAAGGTTGTGTGTTATTTAATAGGATCATAGCCCACTAGGAAACACGGTTTCCCGAGTACTCCACAGAGGGTTAGAGGCTCGACGAAAAATAGTGGGAGGCAAGTATTGAATTTGCAACATTCGTTCAAATACTCGCTAAACACGCTCATTTTATTTTACTCGTCATATTAATCAAAAGTATTAGTCGAACTAATATTTTATGTTGTTTTAAAAATATAAATAGTTGGACTATATACAAACTCATTCAATATATAGTTGATTTTATAATTGGATTATAGTAATCAATATAATTGAATTAAAATGATAGTTGATTTTCTAATGGGATTATAGTAATCAATATTAAAATTATAGTTGATTAAATAATTGGATTATTGTAATCATTATAATAAATAGTACCTTAATAAAATTGATTAAATAGTTGGACTATTAAAATCAAGTAAAGAATTGAAAAGGTTGAATATTTAAAATATATAATCCTTGGATTAAATGTTTTAAATGATTTAATTTTCAATTGGGATTAATAATAGGTTAATTTATTTGATAAAATAACTTATTATGACTAAGCCATAATTAAGCAAATAGTAGAGCATAAAGTCTTTGGAAGATTTATGTGATGATGACTTTAGTGCTTAATTAATATACTTATAATAAATCTATCTTTAGATTTAAAAGTATTAAAGTTGCAATTAATTGACTATTCTAGTGGAGAAAAGTCAAAGTTTGCAATTGGGCATGTAGCACAAGGTGCACATCGTTTCGATATTCCGAAACCCAAGGCTTGGCCAAAGGTTTGTGAAATATTGAAAAGATAATTGACATATCCCAAAGTGACTACCATTTGGATATGGAAGACAGAAGGAATTAAAGATAGGGCGAGGCTCTAACTTTAAAAATATTTGTCAAAGTTATGTTTACTACTAGTATTGAAATTGGATTTTAAATACTTAGTGTGGTACATAATACATATATGTATTGACGTTCAGTATCCGCTGTGAGCTGGATACTGGCTTCAAGCCGAGATTTCTCTGCGAATTGGAAACGGGACGAAAGTCGCTGTTTCGACCGTAGATACCTAATTTAGGAACTACCCTTTGGGTATGTACTTAAATTAGGAAATGTTATAATGTAACTAGTTTAACTAGAGACATTATCTCTATATCAGTGTTTAATCCATTGCAGATAAAACCTTTATATTCTAGAACACTAAAGTGTTTCATTATATAAAGATGATACTGAGATAAATACATTGGATGTAAATAACAGAATTTATATTTTGAATATAATAAAATCTCAAACATATAAAATGACAAATAATAGCTCAAATTGATTTGATCAATAGAGACTTATTTGTGGCATTGTTGTCTAGGACACAATTAAAGAAGACTCGTATATCCACACTTTTAAGAGTGGTACTAGGACTGATTTGACTATTCAAATAAGGTCTGCGAATCTAGTTCATTAGGTAAGATACCTAAAATACTATTTACTTGGTAATAGTAAAAGGGCCACCGATCTGTTAGCCCTATTCATGATGAATTAAGTGGGCCCATATCTAGCTAGGCTAGATGTGAACATGAATATTTCGTGACCTTAACGGATGTGACATCACGTTGTGGTTATGTGTTTCTTTTGAAGAACACAGATCGGAAACTTTAGAGTTTCGACACGAAGTAGACAAACAGATCGGCTATAGTGTTATTCCGTCACGGTAATACCGTAATGGAAAATACTTAAGCAGTAAGTTTCATATATACATGAAAGTACGGTATTCTTTCATATGAGGACTCCTCCCGAGACACGTCAGTTAGACGGTGTGTCCGAACTAAAACCGAATTTTGTTGGACATGATAAGATTTATCACGAGTCGCTCTGAGCTACTATTTCCTTCAACAGGATATGTATTAACAGTGCAAAACTTATTTAGAATAAGGTTCCATATAATCTGTTTGACATATATCATATAGGATATGAACAGGGAAGAAACGAGGTTTCTCATTCCTGATAATTTGGGTATGCCAGGCATAGCGTTTGGATGATACCAAACTAAGGACCCAAATTGGATAAGTGCCAATATAGGTCATCCTAAGGGAAACCTTAAGTATAATACTTATAAATCCCACATGAGAACAATGTGATTGTTGCTCACCATGCGGTTTTCCTGAGAGAAATACCGATATGCAGTGGTCAGTGGGAGGATAGTGATACTCGATGAAAATCAGAGTAATACTGTTCAAGGCACGAAGTCCTTAATGGAACACAAATAGTTCATATATGATGAAACTATACCATTAATCTTCAAATACACAAGAAACTAGTAGATCGGATAGAGTCAGAAAACAACTTAGGGTATGTGTTTCTGATCTCACCCCATAAAGATGTCAATCTTGTGAAGGTATATCCACCGACTACGTTTAGAGGAAGTGATACGAGGTATCGACTCCATGTTATGGCAAAGTGCCATGAATCCGAAATGGATTCCATGTATAACAACTATGTTTGGATACTAGTTGTTGTACCACAAGGCATTGTGCCTATTGGTACTATATAAGTCTTCAAGGAAGACATACATGGAAGGCAACATACCAACGTACAAAGCTAAGCTTTTGACGGAAAGGTATCGTTATCAACATTTTGTTAATAACGGTTCAACCTTTTACCTGTTGCCATGATAAATCCATTTTGAAGATGCTTGTTGATAACTGTATATTTCATTTATGAAATATGTCAGTTACAAATCAAAATCGCTTTCCTGAAAAGGAAACCCTTTTGGAGGATATTTACAACATCCTGACGATTTTGTATAACCGACAAACAAGGTTTGCGGGTTATTCGATCCATGTTTGGATTGATGCAAGCATAAGGTTCTTGGAACTGTCGTTTTGAAATAATCATAATGGTTTATGATTTGACTCAAAACGAAATAATTCTTGTTTATATAAGGAGGTTAGTGGGAGAGCGCACTGACAGTGAAATTCACATAAAGCTATTGTTGAAAGCTTGGCTTTCAATAGAAATTCTCCGTAGAATTCTGGGGAGTAACAACCTTTATTCAAGGAATAAAGATCTACTGGGATAGATTTGGAGTTGTTAACACTCTCTGGGAAAATGTACATTTAAAATGTACTTGTATTGGTGTCTCATACGCTTCGAGCATATGGAGTCACAATCGGGTCAATCCAAGTGATAGTCACTGGATTGAAGTTAAGAACATCTGTTAGTACTCTGAGAACTAAATGCTGTCTTTTACTATGGAGAAGGAAAACTTGAAGTGACTGGGATCACTACAGCAAGTTTCCAAACGATTAAATACTGCGGTACTATAAAGTTTGAACACCGGGACAGTGAGCTGAAAATCTTCCAAGCAAGATAACTGTTGCCGAATAAACAACAAATGCGGATTATTGCTGCAGCTGAGGCAGCAATAGAAGCCATTTGGATCAAAAATAAATCTAATTAGATTAGATATAGTTCTGTTAGCAGCTGAGCTAGGCGTCAGCACAGGCTAAGGAATTAAAGGTCTCATCGACGATCAGATATATACTTCTATATCATCTGATTCGTTCGGATCATACATCGTGGCGATGTGATGATCGTATAAATCGCGTCAAACGATAATCGAACAAATCCGCTGACGAAAACCTTTTACTCAGCAATTTGAGCGAACCTTACATAGTTCGAGTGTAGGACACTTGAGTGACTCGCTACGTGCCAAGTGGGAGATTGTTGGATAATATGACCCATAGCGTCACTATTGCACAGAACGTTGTGTTGCTGTAGCAAATTAACTATGTAACAAGGAAATTGCACTCTCGTCATTTGTGATTAGATCACCATAGATATATAAATGAAGAGAGGTCCCTATGATTAGTTCCTGGATTGAGATGATATGAGACAGTATCAGTCCACGAAGGATTAATCATTAAATATCCCTAGCCGTAGTATTATCGAGACTAGACATCGATAATGCGGAATAGGCTAGTATTGCACTTGTGCGCGTTGTGAGGGCACAACGGCATAGTTCTCATATATATAAGTATTGGATACTTGTGCAAGTGCGATAGGAGGTCGTGTTTCACCGATGGTACGGGAAACAGCTTCGCTCTGGATAGACCCTTCGGAATCCCATTGGTATTATGACTAGGTGTCTATGGGAGGCCGAAATCAAGGTAGGTGTGTATAGTCTTAACCTGAGACTTGCATCGCTAATACTTACGACAATCGGTAAACTTTGGTTTTGGTGGTGGGGGATCTTAACTGGTTCTGTGTTCACCTCTTCTGGGTTTATCAGGAATCGTAGTGTATTGGATGTGATGTCAAGACGGAAGTGTCACTCCAGTCATAATGGAGATGATGTCACGCAGGATACGGTATTAGTGCTCTTAAGTGATGCGCATCCAATCGTGATATTTGACATTCACCAGGTCATTATAGATTATGACTAGTTACCAGACATCCGATATGTGTTTCGGACGGGGCAGACACTTATCCAGCCCCAGCCCTAGCACGTGACTATCTGATACTGGGCCAATATGCACAATACAATCGTATACTACGCTTGATACAGATCTAAATATTCTTATAAGGATATGTCCGGAGAATTGGGTAGACTTGGTGCTTTGCTAGGAGTCGACCTTGTCTCGTAACCGATCAATGTGAGTATTCCGCTACCTCCGTTGATGTATTCACGCATGTTTTCATGTCTTGTTTGATCTTGGGACCTTAGAATAAACCAACAATTCAATAGGGCTATACATTCGGCCAAGGTGAAGGAAATTGGGGATTTTTGTTCAATTCAAAATTCAATCAAATTGACTTCAAATTAACATCATCCTTCATCATTATAACTCATCCAATGAATTAAAATGAAAAAATTCCAAGAACTCCAAGACTATACACCATTCGGCCATGGCTACTTTTTGGGGAAAAATTGTTCCAAACCATTTTTCAACAAATTGGTCCAACCAAAATGCAATTTAACATGTTATAAGCATACTTAAACAATCAATTTATTCAAATCATGCTCAACAAACATTTACCCAAATTTTAAACCCTACAAATTTCATGCTTGCAACATTAGCTCTTGATGCCATTGTTGGTTTATTCTAAGGTCCCAAGATCAAATCAAGACATGAAATAATGCGTGAACACACCAACGGAGGTAGCGGAATACTCACATTGATCGGTTATGTCGATTTGGAGACGAACGAAGCAACAAAACTCACTGCCATGGGCGCAAATCTGTAGTAGTCCACGCTCACTGTCTTGGCAGTTTCGGGTCTCAAAACGAAGCTCCAAACTCCGTCGGATGAGTCCCGCCTCATGGGTGAACCTCCCTACCACCTTCGCAAGACTCGTAGTGTGCTAGCACTTGCGGTTTTCACCATGAAAACCCAACTCTTGGCTTCCCTTAGCTCACATTTTTCTGGTTCAAAACCAGTCCCAATATTTCTGTTTTGGGCGTGAGAGAAGAGAGAATTTGAGAGAGATTTTTCTTATCAATGTTTGTTACCAAAAATCAATTTATATTTATGCCATAATATTTATTAAATTAATAATAAACTTATGACACAAATCATGCAATGGATTAGAGTGTCAAACACTCAATTTCCATGCAAAACCATTGAGTGCATTGTACACTATCTCCATGCAATGCATTAGAATTAAATAATGCATAATATGACATGTGTCATGTGGGCCCCACACGTTTCCAAATGAAAGTGGGCCCACGTGCACTCACGCGTTCGGGTTTGATATTTCCGAAATACCGAACTTACGTCGCGACGTTAATTAAATCGAATTTAAATAAATAATTGTGCCTAGCGAAATTATTATTTACGTCGCTAACGAATTAATTCTAAATTAACTCGTTTGCCCGAATTAAAATCTAATTTTAATTTCGCGTCGAAATCGAATTTCGATTATTATATCGAATATATTAATTTTATCGATAAATTCCAAATTAATCGTTCTCTCTCTTTAGACGACATTTTATCCCGGATAAAATATCTCCGTTATTAATCCTAGATTAATTTTCTCTCTCTTCTGTATAATCCCAGATTATTCAAGAGTGCGAGTTGTGCGTCATCGGTGGATTATCGGGAAGCGACCCATGAGATCTCCGGATAAGTTGGCAGTAAATACGGTCGTCGGAGTATCCGAATCACGTACGTACCAAGTACTACATTCTACCGATTTACGAGACAAGGTCGACTCCTAGCAAAGCACCAAGTCTACTCAATTCTCCGGACATATTCATCAAAGAATATCAAAGATCTGTATCAAGCGTAGTATACAATTGTATTGTGCATATTGGCCCAGTATCGGATAGTCACGTGCTAGGGCTGGGGCTGGATAAGTGTCTGCCCCGTCCGAAACACATATCGGATGTATGGTAACTAGTCTCTATAATCGGATATTCATGACCTAGTCATAATATCACGATTGGATGCACATCACTTAAGAGCACTAATACCGTATCCTGCGTGACATCATCTCCACTATGACTGGAGTGACACTTCCGTCTTGACATCACATCCAATACACTACGACTCTCTGATAAACCCAGAAGTGGTGTACACAGAACCAGTTTAAAGTCCCCCAACCACCAAAACCAAAGTTTACCGATTGTCGTAAGTATTAGCGATGCAAGTCTCAGGTTAAGACTATTCACACCTACCTTGATTTCGGCCTCCCAAAGACACCTAGTCATAATACCAATGGGATTCCGAAGGGTCTATCTAGAGCGAAGCTGTTTCCCGTATCATCGGTGAAACACGACCTCCTATCGCACTTGCATAAGTATCCAATACTTATATATATGAGAACTATGTCGTTGTGCCCTCACAACGCGCACAAGTGCAATACTAGCCTATTCCGCATTATCGATGTCCAGTCTCGATAATACTACGGCTAGGGATATTTAATGATTAATCCTTCGTGGACTGATACTGTCTCATATCATCTCAGTCCAGGAACTAATCATAGGGACCTCTCTTCATTTATATATCTATGGTGATCTAATCACAAATGACGAGAGTGCAATTTCCTTGTTACATAGTTAATTTGCTACAACAACACAATGATCTGTGCAAATAGTGACGCTATGGGTCATATTATCCAACAATACTATGCTTGATACAGATCTATATATTCCTGTAAGAATATTTCTGGACAATTGGGTAGGCATGGTGCTTTGCTAGAAGCCAACCTTGTCTTGTAAATCGGTATAAACGTAGTACGAGGTACTTACGTGTTCGGATAGTCCGACGACCCGATTTACTGCCAACATATCCGGAGATCTCATGGGTCGCTTCCTGAAGATTCACCGATGATGTATGACTCGCACTATGATTAATCTGGGATTAATTAGTAAAGAGAGAAGATTAATTTCTAGAGAT
This sequence comes from Zanthoxylum bungeanum, assembly GCA_019454045.1. Lineage (NCBI taxonomy): Eukaryota > Viridiplantae > Streptophyta > Magnoliopsida > Sapindales > Rutaceae > Zanthoxylum > Zanthoxylum bungeanum. Next base: position 13,411 of record SKCR01005605.1, on the reverse strand, counting down.
AGAAAATTAATCTGGGATTAATTACAGAGATATTTTATCTCGGATAAAGTATCGTTAAAGAGAGAGAACGATTAATTTGGAATTAATCGATAAAATAATTTATTCAATATATTATACGAAATTGGATTTCGACGCGGAATTAAAATTGGGTTTTAATTCGGGCGAACGAATTAATTTAGAATTAATTCGTTAGCGACGTGAATAGTGATTTCGCTAGACGTAATCATTTAATTACGACGCGACGGAAAATTCGTTAATTTGGAATTAACGAACCCGAGCCCGAGAGTGATTGCGAGCGCATTCGCATTTCGAATTCGAGTGCGGCACGCAAGTCAAATCAAGCGTCAAATTGCTAGTCGCATCAATTGTCCAATCACTTGTAACTTTGAGTGATGTGACATGACATGTTGTCACTTTATTAAAGTGACTTGATGTGAATAGTATATGGTTGTTGGAAAAGCATTAATAGGCTTTTTTGCTTTTTGACTTTTAATTTATTGTAAATGGTTTTGTTATTTGTTTTTTGGAAAATCAAATAAATATAAAAACCATTTTTCTTTTTCTCTCTCCATTAACCTAGTATATGGTTTCTAAGAGAAACCTTTTCCCCCTTTTTCTCTTCTCTTCCTCTCACGGCTTGGAGCCGAATTCTTGCTTCCTTTTCTGCAGTTTTGCCGAGAACAAGCATGAAGAAAGAGTGCTAGCACACACATGAGTTATATTATGGTGATAGGGAAACGAATTTGTGAGCTTGGATTTGATTTTGGAGCTTGAAGCTTGGAGCTTCAATGGTGTTCATTCATGGCCGAAAATGGTGGAGTTCAAAACGCCCAAAACCGAGCAGCCCACTGTCAAGGAGAGCTACTGCCGAACTCAATGGAGGACGAAAATGGCTTGTGTTCTTCTTCGCATCTCAAAACCGACCATTGTGAGTATATTCTGCACCTCCTATGTTGTGTATTCATGCGTTTTCTTGCTTGATTTGTTAATCTTGGGACCTATATTAGAACTCAACATAAATGTGTTCGGAAGAGAGAGAACGCGATTAATTTGGAATTAATCTGTAGAATAAATTTAATTGTTAAATTTGATTTTTCTATTTAATTATTCGTATGGGTTAAAATTAATATATCAGATATATTAATATGAATTGGATTTCATTACGAAATTAAAGTTGGACTTTAATGCGAACGAGCGAATTAATTTAGAATTAATTCTTAGACGACATTCGTAATATATTTGCGAGGCATCGTTATTTAATTAAATTAGATTTAATTATTTAGCGATGAAAGTTCGTTTAATTAGATTAAACGGAACCGAGCCGCGGCAAATGTTCGTAGAGATATTTGAATTTTGAATTAAAATATGGGGCCCACTTTAATGTGGTAGTTGGGATGGTAGTTGGCATTTATGCCAAAACCACTTACTTTCCAACCACTTGGTTTAGGTGAAACCAAATTACCCCAACTACATGGTTTTGGGTAAAAGGGTAAAACCCTTTAACAAAACCAAAAGGCCTTCTCTCTCTCTTCACTTGACACAACACTTGGAACAAAGAAAAACCCTAATACACAAGGTGTTTTGGGCGTGAACTTGGAGCTCCATGGGAGTGAGCTTCTTGTCTTCCTCTCTTTGATTTTGTGGCAAAATCAACAAAGCTAGCACTTGGAGAAATCAACTAAGGTGATAGGGAAACTACTTCAAGAGTTGGAATCATCACTTAAAGCTTGGAATCAACAATGGAAGGATATTGGAGATCTTCAACTCAAAGCTTGGAATCAACAAAGGAAGCATCTTGGATCTTGGATCTTCTTCTCTAAATTTTAAAAGCTCAAATCCATTCAATGTAAGTAATTCCGCAACTTATTTTGAATTTGTGAACATGTTTTCATGCTTATTAGATCCTTGGCATGTTCTAGGAACATAACAATGGTATCACGAGCCACCTAACCTTGATTTAAATTTCTAGGGTTCTAAACTTTAATTTGAGAATTTTTACTTGGAGCATGATTTTTTCAAATTAGTTGTTTGGCTTAGTTTGGATGATGATGAATTGGATTTGTGCATCTTTGGATTTGAAAAAAATTGATTGGATAAAAAATCCCCAAATTCCCTCACTTGGCCGAACTCACCCTAGTAATAGTTCATGGTGATTTTTTGAATTTGACAATTGGATATGTTAATTGGCATGGAATTGAATATTAATTGTTGATTTAATTGGATTGAAATCAAAATTGGATTTTAATTTCATTTATTGCCGTGACTTAAACATATTGGAATGAGTTGGGTTTGCTTCAATTTGTGTTGGACATGAATTGGATAATTAAGCATGATTAATTAGATTAATTGGTGTTTTTGAAATATTGGATTAATTAATTAATTGTGTTAATTACACTTTAATAAAAATTAATGTGATATTTAGAATATTATGTTAATATGTAATAGTCTTTAAATTTGGAATTTATTAAATTGGACTAATTTGTTATATTTGGGCTTAATGGGCTTGGTTGGGCCAAGTTTGATTTTGGTCAATTGGGTTGGATCCAATTGGGCCTAAAACCATTTCAATAAAGTCCAAATATGACTATTATGCCTTTAAATAATTTCATTGGGCCTAATGGGCCTAAATTGATTTTTGGCAATAAGGTGATTCCTATTTGGGCCTTGGAATCTTGGGTTTGATCCATAATGGCCAAAGTCCATGACTAAAGAATTAATTGAAAGCCTGTTGGACTTTAATTGAATAGTATTGGATGCTAATTGGGCCTTTGAGACCCATTTAAATTGGATTTGGAATCCAAGTCCTTAAGGCACAAGAATAAGTGTAATTATTTAATTTGGAATTAAATTTGAATTAGTAATGAATACAAATTAAATTGGATTTAAAATTTTAATTTGATATAATTCAAGAATACATACATTGAGTATTTATTCTTAAACGAGTTGGACTCGCGCAAATCAAATCGTTGTTTGAACATTGGATGGTCATTAATTCAAAGATTAATTAATTGGATTAGATTGATTGAATAACATGCTTTGTGTGAATACTTGGATGTATTTGTATGAATAATGTATATCAAATGGATATTAGAAGGGTGAGGGCAATTTTGGAAATTATTGTAATAAATTTGGAATTTATTTAAATTGGACATGCGTGTCCATCCTATTATCTCTTTTCTCTTTGTATTTCTCTTCTCAATAATTCCCCTCAATGTAAATGAGGTTTCTTTAATGGATTATGTAATTGGGTAGAAGAATGAATAGTGCTAGCGAGAGAGAGGAAATATAGAGATTTTTTATAGGAACAAATTGTTATATATCCATCCATATATCTGTAGACAACAGAACTTGACGACGCATGTTGTTTTAGGCTCGGGGCCTAGTTGGGAGTATGGAGTAGCCCGCGGGGGACTAAACCGGAGAATAATGGAGTCGCCACCCGGTGTGAACTGGGACAAAGATTTAAGGCCGCACTCACCCCTCGCAAGGGAAGACCTCAAACCATTGGGTTCGGAATGGTCCCTTACTTATGTCACTTATGATGATGTGATTTGTGCAATAAACTAACCGAATCTATTCAACATTCATGCTCAAGGGTAATCTACGCCTAAGTCCGCATGCATAATAATAACAATGAGAACCTATATCTAAGTTCGCATACTTCAAAGTTGTCATAACGGCAAACATGCAATAACATACAATCATCACACAAGCATGCTCCATTATGTAATGCGGAAAATAAATAAGAACCTAAGCATAAATATAAATTAAATCCCTAATGTGAAAACAACCTAATCATGCATAAAGAAATAACTTTCTATCGACTAAATCATGCTTAAGATGAATAACATGTTTACCACCTAATCATGCTTTAAAAGAAAATAAATGACCTACGAACTACAACATACTCAAACATAAGTTTGGATGAGATGAAATACGTGTCTCTTAAGTGGTACGTGGCGTTGTATCCCGAGTACAAACCGCACTACCGTCCATTCGGATTCGGCTACTGAATTTACGTCCGAGTTTCCATCCGATATACCACAAAAGGGAACACACATCCCGCTCATCCAACAATCACATCGCGCCTCAAATGACTCTCATGCGATAATGTTTCTAAAATAAATAAAATAAACGAAAGATAATAAATAAAATGGTGCCCTCAGGTCTAACCTATTTTGTCGTCTCACAAAAGGGCGATACACGTCCGTTAGAAGGGTGAATGATCCTCAACTCTTTTGGTTCACCAACTCAACGTATTTCCTCGTTGTTTTACTGTTCGGACTGTTGTTTTTTACTCTTTTCGCTGCTGTTTTGCTGCTGCGTTTCAGGTCACTGCTTTGGTCATTTTTGGTGCGGTTTTGGGTCGTGTTTTGCGGTAGTTTCTGGGGCAGAATTTAGGTGCAATTTTGGGACAGTTTCCAGAAATTTAGGGACTATTTTTTGGGGTGTATTGTGGAGGGTATATGCGGCCAAAGCAGTGCAGTTCAGGGGGGCAGTGTCGATGGTTTATGGGTTATGTTTGTTCGTGTAGGGCTGTGTGTGCGTGAGGTTGGTTAGTGTACTGGGATGTGTATGCGTGAGTGAATGGCAGTGTGTGCGTGAGTGAATGGGACGTGAGCATGGGTGTTGTGGCGTGCAGGTCTGGGCAGCAACGTGCAGAGGCAATTTGTGGCGAGAGTTGGCTGAGGTTTGGGTAGTTTTTGATGTAGTTTTAGGACAATTTCTGGCTGTGTTTTCTTGGCTGGTTTGTTCGTGAATATGGGGGCTTGTGACATTTGGTTTTGTGAGCAGTTGAGGGTTTCTTTGTGTGTGTAGTTTATGGGCGTGAGTGGGTGCAATGTGCGTGAGGGGAGCAGATGCATTGATTAGGGTTAAATGGGGGTGTTGTGCGTGTGATAAAGATGAAGGGAGAGGTTGCAGGTCAGTGCTCGGCTTGTGAGGGTTTAGAAAGTGCACAGTGCTCGGCTAGTGAGTGGTCGTGAGTGGACTTGGGCTATTTGTCGGTGCTGATCTGAGGGGTTGCTAGAGGTATGAAGGCTGATGTGTGGGTTTGATGAGAGGGGAGATTTTGCGTTAGAGATGAGGAATTAGGTTTTCTGGTTGATGTTAATGGCTTTCTTGGTTGTTTGCAATGGTCAAGGAGGGGTTATGCGTCTGATTGAATGAGGCTGATTGAGTGGGTTGCTGCTTGACTTGTAGGGTACATGAGTGTTGTTACCGAGTGGAAGACTGAGTGTTATTGTCGAGTGGAGGCTGGTCTGTGTTGGTTGCTGCTTGACTTGTGATCGGTGATGGCTTCAAAATGGTCAAAGGGTGCGTGAGTGAAGGCTTGTTGTAGTGTGAGAGGCTGCCGAGTGAAGGGAAGAAGATAGATCAGAGCTGCTAGGGTTTTTTAGTTTGGTCCATTGCAGAGTGCATGTAGGTTGCAGGTACGAGAGAGAGTGATGATGAGATTGAGGGCCAAGAGAGGTCAAGGGAGAGAGTCATGCGAGCGGGGGAGACCAGCCAAGGCAGTTAGGGTTTGTTGGATGCTTATATAGTGAGGGGGTAGGGTTAGGGTTTGTGCATGGTTTTGAAAGGAAACAAATCATGTTAAAATGGAGGGATTTGATTTAATTATTTAAGGAAAGACATTATGTAATTTAGGAGGGGATTATTTAAATTTAGAATGTTATTTAATTTAATTTAATTTAAATTTAATTTAATTTCAATTTAATTGGTTTTGATTTAATTGGTTTTAATTTAATTTAATTTAGATTTAATTTAATTTGTTTTAATTTAATTTAATTAGTTTTAATTTATTTTAGTTTAATTTGTGACATATATTTTAAATGTTTTAATTATTATTGGATGTGATTTAATGGGCTTGGGCTAAGGTTAAGTTTTAAAACGGAGGTCCAACAAGTGAACCCGAAGCTAAACAAGCAAGTTAAATCCGACCAAATGCTAATTTCCAACTTTACCCTTCCAACGTCCGTTTCCCGCGGCTTTCACAATTAAAGAGGTAGTGTCTCCATACGAGACTCATCATCGGGACTTATATGCAAAAATGCAGTGCCTACAATATCATTATTAATTTTATTCGCGCCTTATTATGCTTTTAGAATGCATGCTTAAGGGTGTATGATGAGACCTAATCAAAGTTAATAATTTGGTTGCCAATTTGCGCGAAAAACCCTCACTTTAATATTAACCGATTTCCTTCCATTGAGTGGTTCTCTCTCAAGATCCAAGATTGGCATTGGTTTGTTGGCCAAAGTCAAGATCATTGTCCATCATGGATGTGTTTGAACCACGAAAGCTTTGTTACATATCGCATGTCTTGGGCAGTTGTGCTTTGTTGGGCAAAGTGAAGGTCACTTATGTACATCGACGTGGATTATGAAGCTTTCCCACTGTCAGTGGGTCGGGCTTAACTGGAATCATTAAGCTTGTTCAGCCAAAGCCAAGGGTTAGTTGATTCAGAGGAAAAGGGTAGGAAATATATATTGGATATATATTTCGGACTTGGAGGTCCACCTACCGGATCTAGGAATTGGATGGGATCCAATTTATCTTAGAGATCTACCTAGTTAAATTTCATACAGCTTGTTGGCCAAAGTCAAGGTTGTGTGTTGTTTAACGATATCCTAGCCCACTAGGAAACTAGGTTTCCCGAGTACTCAACAGAGGGTTAGAGGCTCGCCGAAAAATAGTGGGAGGCTAGTATTAAATTTACAATTTCATTTAATACTTGCTTATACGCGATCTTTTAATTATTTATCGTTGTTATAAATATATATTAGTTGGACTAATATCTTTTATTGCTTTCTATGAACAGTTGGACTTTACTTAAAACACTACTCCACTTGTAGTTGGTTATATAGTTGGACTATAGTAACCATTACATTTTGAGTGTACCTGAAATCGTTGATTGGATAGTTGGACTATTGCAATCAAGATGGCTGGAAAGATTAGCATCATGGACATCATCATGGGAGATAATGTCTTTAACGGCTCCAATTTTCCAGATTGGGAGATGAATCTCAAGATAGTCCTGGGAACCGATAAGTTACTCTATGTCATAGAGAAACCTCTTGGGCCTGAGCCCGGAGTTGATAAAATAGTAGAGCATGAGCTTTGGAAGACTCATCGTGATGATAACTTTAGTGCTCAATCCGTCATACTTGCCGCAATGACTCCTCAATTTCTTCGTCAGAATAAAGGATTGGATCCTTATAGTATGATGTTGAAATTGAAGGATCTTCACAAATCTAATCTTAGATCTCAGAAGCATGAATTGCACAAGAAGCTCGTTCGCTCGTGTATGGCAGAGGGTACGTCTGTCGAGCACTTTGTGTCACAGATGATTACTGACATCGAACAGCTAGGTCAGTTGGGCATAACCTTCGAGACCGAGACTTCTATAGATTTGATCTTACAGTCTTTGCCTGAATGCTGAGGCGAGTTCATCACAAACTATATTATGATGAACCAAGAGAAAACTATTAGAGAGTTAATGGCGATGCTGAAAGAGGCAGAGCTAGAGCTTCTAAAGGGCAAGAAGCGCGAGGTGCATCTTACTTCGACATCTCAGATGGCCAAGGCTTGGCCGAACGCTTCTGTGGGTGTGAAGAAACAGAAGAAAAAAGGGCAAGGCTAAATCATCACAGTCTTCTAGGAAGACTAAGGACATATCCCAAGACGTCTGCCTGCATTGTGGTAAACGATGTCACTAGAAGCGTGACTACTGTGAGTACAAGGCGGAGTTGGAGGAAGTGAAGACAGGTAAGGCTCCGGCTTCAGGTATGTTTTTTATAAACATGTCCACTACTAGTTTTAAAATTGGATTTTTGATTATGGATGTTGTACTCACATATGTACTTGTGTGCGAGATCTGCTGATTAGCAGGATACTGGCTTCAGGCGAGATCGACCTACGAGTCGGAAATGGGACAATAGTCGCTGTTTTGGCCGTTGGGACCTATGTTTTGTATCTGCCCTTGGGGCATGTAATTACATTAGGTGACTGTTATTTTGTACCTAGTTTGACTAAGGAACATCATCTCTGCATTTTGTTTAACCCGTTGCGGGTGTACCTTTATATTCTAGAACACTAGGTGATTTCAATATAAAGATAACATTTTGATATGTACAGTAGATGTTAATAATAGTCTTTATATTTTGAAAATAAATGAATCTCAAACACATAACATGACAAACAAAAGGCTCACACTGAGTAAATCATATGACACTTATTAGTGACATTATTGTCTGGGACACATTAACAAGACTCGTTTTATATACACACTTTCAAAGAGTGGATACTAGGATGGATTTGATCCTAATTCAAATGATGTCTGACAATCTTGTTTATTAGGCAAAATACCTAAAATACCTTTAGTGGTAAATGTATATGTGCCACCGATCTGTTAGCCCTCGTTCTTAGTGACGTAAGTGGGCCCATCTCAAGCCAGGCTAGAGGTGGATATGAACACTTCGTAACCTTTATGGATGTTGCATCACGTTATGGTTATATGTATCTTATGAAACACAAGTCAGAAACTTTTGAGAAATTGAAAGAGTTTCGACACGAAGTAGAAGAACAGACCGGCAGAAATATTCAAACGTTACGGTCGGACCGTGGTGAAGAATACTTAAGCAATAAGTTTCAAGATTGCTTGAGAGAGTATAGTATTCTTTCACAGTGGACTCCTCCCAGAACTCCTCAATTATGTGGTGTGTCCGAATGGAGAAACCGAACTTTATTGGACATGGTAAGGTTAATAATGAGTCGCACTGAACTACTAATTTCCTTAAGAGGATATGCATTGAACAGTGCAATACTTATTTTGAATATGGTTCCGACAAAGTCTATTGGATGGACTCCATATGAAATATGGACAGGAAAGAAACCAGGTTTTTCATTCCTGAAGATTTGGGGATGCTGGGCATACAATAAAACATTTGGATGGTACCAAACTAGAACCCAAATCGGATAAGTGCCTATTTGTAATTGGTTATCCTAGGGAAACCAAAGGATATTGTTTCCACAACCCACTAGAGAACAAGCTATTTGTTGCTCTTCATGTAGTTTTCCTCGAAAAGGAATACACAAATGCAGTGATAAGTGGGAGGAAAGTAGAACTGGATGAAAATCGGAGTGATACTATTCTTGGCACCAATCCCCTCACTAACCACGAACATTTCATCAGGGATGAGACTGTACCACAATCTTCTAAAACACAAGAACCTCTTAGGGCAGAGAGAGTCAGAAAAACAACCTTAGAGGTATGGGTTTCTGATCTCACCTCATGAAGATATTAATCTTAATGAGGAAGATGAACCGGCTATGTATGAGGAAGTTATATAAGGTATCGACTCCACTTTATGGAAATGTGCCATGATAGTCCGAAATGGATACCATGTATACCAACCAAGTTTGGACACTAGTTGAGGTATCAGAAGGCAGTGTGCCTATTGGTAGAAAATGGGTCTTCATGGTGAAGACAGACATGGATGGCAACATACAAACGTACAAAGCTATGCTTGTAGCGAAAGGGTATCGTCATCAACATGGTGTCGACTACGATGAAACCTTTTACCCATTGCCATGATTAAATCCATTCAGTTAATGCTTGCTATTGTTGCATATTTTGATTATGAAATAAGGTAGATGGACGTCAAAACCACTTTCCTTTACGGAAACCTTTTGGAGGATGTTTATATGCAACACCTTGACGATTTTATCATACCAAAACATGCAAACAAGGTTTGCAAGTTAAATCGATCCATTTATGATTAAAGCAAGCATTGCGTTCTTGTAACCAACGTTTTGATTAGATCATATTACATATGGTTCATTCAAAACAGAGATGATTCTTGTGTATATAATAAGGTTAGTGGGAGCGCACTGACAATGATTGTCCTATACGTTGATGATGTATTGCTTCTTAGCAATGACATTCCTATATTTAAAACGATGGATGAAAGCATGGCTTTCATCAAAATTCTCCATAAGAAACTTGGGAGAGGCAACCTTTATTCTAGGAATAAGGATCTACTAGGATAAATCTAAAGGTTGTTGGCACTCTCCGAGAACTCATACATTGACAATGTATTGAAGAGATTCAATATGGATCATCCCAAAGGGGGCTGCTTCCAGTGTCACATGGCATCTTTCTTTCTAAGGACATGTGTCCTAAAACTCAAGATGAGAGAGATAAAATGAATCGGATCCCATTCGCTTAAGCAGTCGGATCGATCATGCATGCCATGATATGTACGCGACCTGGTGTTTCATAATATTTGAGAATCTGTAGTCACAATCAGGCCGATCTAGTGATGGTCACTGGATTGATGTTAAGAACATCCTTTGATATCTTATATGAACTAAGGATGCTTTCTTAATTTATGGACAATGAGAACTTGAAATGATTGGGTTCACTGATGCAAGTTTCCAAACCGATAAAGATGATTGTAAGTCGCATTAAGGGTACTTATTTTTTTTAACAACTAAACAGTGAGCTGGAAGTCTTCATAGCAAGATACCGTTGCCGATTCAACAACAAAAACAGAATATATTGTTTCTGCTGAGGCAGCAAAAGAAGCATTTTGGATCTACAAAATTCCTAATTGGAGTAGGAGTAATTCTATTAGCAGCTGAGTTAGGCTACATCGGAGGCTAAGGAATCACGGTCTCATCAATGATCCAAGTATGTACTCCAATGGTTTCATCTGATTCGAGAGATCACACATCATGGCGATGTGAAGATCAAAAAATCACATCAAATGATAACCTTGCATATCCGCTGGCGAAAGCGATATCTCAGCATAAACATTAGCGACCCGTACGTAGTTCAGGTTTTGGACACTTACGTGATTGGCTATAGGCCAAGTGGGAGATTGTTGGACAATTATGACCCATAACATCACTGTTTGTAAAAGACATGGTGTTCTTTGTACAAATTAACTATGTGACAAAGGAAATTACTCTTTTATCATTTGTAATTGGATTACTTGGATATATAAATGATAAAAAGTCCATATGATTAGTACCGAATTAAGAAGATATGAGACAATATTAATCCACGAAAGGTTTAATCATTAAATATCTCTAGTCGTAGTATTATCGAGACTGGACATCGATAATGCGAAATAGGCTAGTATTGTACTTGCGCGCGTTATGGAAGCTTAACGACATAGTTCTCATATATTTAAGTATAGGCTACTTATGGAAGTGTGATATGAGGATCTATTAGCTGTTTGATCAGGAACTGCTTCACTCTAGATAGACTCATCGGAATCCCATTGGTAGTATGACTATGTGTCTATGGGAATCCGAATCAGGGTAGGTGTATTTGGTCTTAACTTGAGACTTACATCGCAAATACTTGCGATAATCAGTACGCTTTGGTTTTTGGTCGTCCGGGACTTTAACAGGTTCTGTGTACGCCTCTTCTAGGTTTACTGAGAATCGTAGTGTATTGGGTGTGATGTCAAGATGGAAATATCACTTCAGTCATATGGAGACGATGATCACGCAGGGATACAGAACTAGTACTCTCAAATACTACAGCTATCGGGATAGTATGACTAGGTCATGATTATCCGATTAAAGAGACTAGTTGCTAGTGATCCGATATATGCTTCGTACCGGGCAGACACAATTCCAGCCCTAGGCCTAACATGTGACATCCGACTGGATCGTAAAATGCAATACATTGTATACTACGCCTGATACAGATTATATATATTCCATGTTTAATATATTTCTGAAGAATTGGGTAGACACGGTGCTTTGCTAGAAGCCACCCATGTCTTGTAAATCGGTAAGAACGTGGTATCGGGTACGCATGTGTCGGATAATCCGACAACCGTATTTGCTGCCAACATATCCAGGAATCTCTTGGGTCCCTTCCCAAAGATTCATCGATGACACTTGACTCGAAAAGAATTAATGTGGGATTAATTATGAGAGAGAAAATTAATCCAGGATTAATTACAGTAAGAATTAATCTGGGATTAATTCAACTAGAAGAGAGAACACGATTAATTTGGAATTAATCGGCAAAATAAATTTAATAGTTAAATTGGATTTGACTATTTAATTTATTTATTTGAGCTAAATAATATATCAGATATATTAATTGAAATTGGATTTCAATACGGAATTAAAATTGGATTTTAATTCAAGCGAACAAATTAATTTGGAATTAATTCATAAGCGACTTTTGAAATAATTTTACGATTCATTATTATTTAATTAAATTGGATTTAATACGGAAAATTCATTTAGTCGGATTAAACGAACCGGGCCCAAAGTGTGTAGAATAAGCCAACTTTAATTTGGAATTTAAAGTGGTGGGACCCACTCTATTTTACATCAATTGTCAAACAATGATGGAAGTGGTTGGCAATTTTTATGCACTTAGGAAGTCAAAATATTAACACACTTTTTCATGTTTGGTAACAAGTTTAGAACTTGAAAAACTATTTATCATTCTCTCTCCCTTGGTGGCCGATTCTTCCTCTCTTCTCCATGGGTTTTTTGTTGCAAATATTCTACATAGCTAGCACTTAAAGGGGTCAAAAAAGGTTATATGGAAACTCACCCTTGAGTTTGGAATTCAATTCAAAGACTTGGAGCTTCCATTACAACAAAATAAGTTTTGAAACTTCTCATCCAATCAATGTAAGTATTCCGCAACTTACTCGTTAAATTCACACTAGAATCATGTTTAGGATCCTTAGGATAGTCTTAGAGACACTAACAGTCATGAGTTTGTTTAATAGTAGAATTTGACCTAGTATATAAATGGGTTGAAGGTTCATTGTAAAGGGTTGGTCAATTCCTGGTAGTAATTCTATCATTTTGGCAACTTGTAAGAGGTTGAAAAGAGTTATGTATCAGAGAGAGAGATAATGAGGTTGGTCTGACTCGAGGTGATAATAAAAGATTTTATTTCCTTTACACCCATGGACGTAGGTTGGATCCATTACACCGAACAATGTTAAATCCTCTGTGTTGTCTGTGTGTTCTCTCATTTTCCTGTTAAGTTAGCATTTGGTTCCCATCAAACCAAACAAATTCATAGTTGATAAAGGTTTGTTCGAGGAGTGATTTTTCCCAATTGCCCCTGGAACCAAAAACAGCCGTCAATAGTTGGCGCTCTCTGTAGGGAACTAACAAGAAGCAGCAAATACACTAAGATGATGGCATGAGATGGAAATCACATATCTTCAGAGGCTTCAACAATGAAGTGGATGGATAAAATAGAAGACCATACAGAATGAGGGGGAAGAAGCTCGGAAAGAGAGGGAAATTACCCAAACTTTTATGAAGGCTATGTTGGAGAAGATTGAGAAGTTCGAGAAAAAGACTGGAGAAAATTGGCAAGCGGGCCCGAGCCAATGGAAAAGGAAAATAG
>SKCR01005604.1:0-25675 GCA_019454045.1 Zanthoxylum bungeanum | reverse complement strand
TTATTTTCATGATAAATATTTTAATTACTAAATCGTTGAACGACAAAACAAACCAACCTTCTATAGATTTTTTTCATTGTTTATTGGGAGAATAACACTTTTTTTCTTTACAGTTTTAAGCTTTTGTCAGTTAGCTCTACTATTTTCATAATATATAGCTCATTACCCCAAATTTTCAAATAAAACTCGTATCGGTCACAAAATAAACACTCACTTTTGTCAAAAAATTTTACATGTGAAATATTACAGGGGAAAACTGAAAAATGTAGAAGAAAATATTCAATCTCCATTGTTTTTCTTTTCTCTCTTTACATATATATGACTAATTGAAACATCATATATACAATTTCACAAAAGGTTATTTTATGCTTTAATTTGGGAGCTTGATGTTCTTGCTTTACATAGGAAACCATCATCGAAATGGCTTGTAATTTTATCAAATCTTTCTGATAAGAAGCACCTTTGAATGCTTTTCAACGAACGTAAAACTCTAACTTCAGTGGTGAATATCGCCTTGACAGGTCTGTGATCTGACAATTTTGATTCACCTCTTGCATATAGTTGTTGCTTTAATCCATTTCCAGACCAAATTATCCGATCACACCTGAACGATCATCACAAAATTATCAAAGTAATCAACCCATTTAATAATAATTTTTCTATGATTATAAAGTAGGATTTTGATTCGATTCCTCACGGAGATGTAAGCGAATAAAAGAATTCAGGTAATTATTAGCTTATGAACTTGATCTCATAACCTACGGATTCTCACCGCCTTTAGACATGATTTTATTTGTCTTCCGACCTTATTCTCATCCCTTATGGGGCTTAGTTAATGGTGATTCACCAACGAAAGCTAATCTCTATAGAAGTGATAGGAGTGTTCAGATTTTCTTTTTGATGATAAAGAGATTTAGATATTCCTTCATTTTATAAAAATAATTTTTTTTCCTATAATGTAAAATTAAGTATTATAAGGAGATTAATTTACAAAAACCATATGTTACCATGCTGGAGCACGTCGTTTTTTGACTTTTTTTCCTTGAACAATTCCATAATATTCATCAGAATTCGGAAAATATTTGTAAGTTGGAGCAAATTTGATTGTTCCTTCATGCCACCCTTCGAGTAAATGACCATGCATGAGCTCGGCCGTCAGCTTCATTTAAACAATTTAAGTTAGAAAAATGCAGGAAAGATCAATGAATATTTGATAATTAATTTACATAAACAAATAATTTAATATTAGTGCTCTATTAAAGGAAATTACCTGATCATTTTTTAGCAATGCATCCCATTCGGTTCTTTCCACCAGTGATCTTGTTGTTGCTTCTGGTAGGGAAATTCTATAATTTAAATCCCCTAGTAAAATTACCTGGCTGCATGTACCGAACCAAATTAAACATAATTAGCTGATATCATCAAGATACTTTAGCTTAATTAAATTTTAATTTGCTGCTTAGTTGAGAGCTTAAAGTAACCTTTTAATTAATTAAATTTTTGATTAAGCACTCAACTTGGTTAAAAAAATGATTGTTTTTATGACTTTATCTGCCAATTTTGTAAACTCACCGTATTATAAAATAATCAACTGACAACTACCCAAATTAAACAACTCTATAAACACATAATTAAGGTCTCTGACAAAATAATTTTATAATTTAATCAGCCACAAACGATAAAGACAAGTTCCGAAGTTGGAAATTAATTAGCAATAATAGTGTATGATTATGATCTTTTAGTTTAATACCTCGTGTTTTTATTTTCAGGATTATTTGTAATGAAACAAACATGATTAAGATGTTAATCAAGTTATTAATTATAATTACATACTCGTGATCTAGAATATTTTTCGGCAAAGGGCCTCTTGGAAAAATTGTTCGAGACAAAATTTCTGCAACATCGGAATTTCTATATTTCTCATCCCCTTCTTTACCCCCTGAAGCTAAATGACTGCATACAAAGCAGAAACTTGTTTCATGTAATTCAAATCTAACCGACACTGAACCCTGCATCCAAATTAACCACAATTTTATAAAAATAAAATAACATCAATAAGAAAAAATTATAGGAAATTAAAAAAAAAATGACTCCATAAGTTTTTCTAATAAAATATAAAAAAATAATAATAATCAATATTGACGGAAGAAATAACTTTTCGACTAAAATTCCCAAAGAAACATAATAAGTTGCGACTTAATGCTGTCTCTTTGGAGATTTTTGAGAAGAATAGCATTTTGGTCAAAAAGTTATTTTCTTCCTTAATAATTAATATTGATAGAAAATTTGAGTTGGGTTATTTATAATATTAGGAAAATGTAATAGGTGATCATTTTTTATAACTTCCCAAAACTTATTGCTTGTTGATCAAATTATTTCATAACATAAATAAATTTCTGACCTTATTTCCTAGGCAGCCCATAATACCACAACCTACACATGAAACACTAGGATGCCGGATGTACGGACGAAGATTACTTCGAATCCAGACAGAAATGAATATTCCGACCATCTGCTTGCTCATAATACACCGAAACCCCGGAGAAATTTCATCAGTACTCAGTGCTTCTCTAATCAAAGAATTCCATTTCATAAAAATCTTATTGTTCTCTGATCCTAAAACATTTGATGCTCGTAGTGGCACAATTTCCTGAAACCTGTAAATAAAAATACGTAACAAGTCATTATCATAAGTTTTGGTAATAATAACTTTTTTTTTTTGGTTTTTCTTTTTTACTGTTAAGAGTTTTGTAATTACCCTAAAACGTAGACGTCACAAAACGTGTTTGGTATATCTAGCCAATCTTTCATGTCAATATCTTTGGTTGGTGCAACTCCTCCTACGTTCCATGTACTAACAAAAACCCTTAACAAAGAAAAAAGAAATCATTAAGCATAAATCATTAAACTAAAGCAGCATTTAATTAAATCTTTGGTGGCCAGCCGCTTGCTCCGCGAAAACTAGCCCGGACACCTCGTGACGTGTACCAAAACAGCATTTAATTAATTGTATTTACACTTACATGTAGTTGTTTGTCTCCTTATTATCATGGCTCAAATCCTCAAAGCTTGGGATCCTGAGCAAGGTTTCTTCATTATTGCTTGGAAAATCGGCCACGAAGTTGTTGCTTCCCAATCTTTTTCTGAGGAATTTATTGGCAACCAATCGATGCCACATGACCTGAAAACAGCATGAACATGATCATATGCTCATAGAATTTGATGAAGAGAAAAACATACAAATTAGATTGTGAGGGAGAGAAGAAGAAGAAGAAGAAATTACTTCAGCTTGGTTTCCTTGCATAGAGAGATAAAGAGAGGGAGTGATGAGGATGTTAATAATAAAAATGTTGAAATAAAATGAGAGAAGAAAGGGTTATATAGAGAATGCCAAAAGAGATAAAATGAATAATAATGGCAGCAGAGATCATATGCTGAGGAATCTAGAGAGAGACCTAAGCAAGTTGATATATATATATATATAGAATCAGCTATTTATGAGTGACGTTTATGATGATCAATTGTTAAATTACTTGTGAATCTATTCCATTAAGAAATCAAAATTATTTTTCTGTACGAGAGAGAGAGAGAGAGAGAGAGAGAGAGAGAGAGAGAGAGAGAGAGATCATTGGTCGTTTTGCATGCTTAAGCTTTTGTGTTGGTTAATTTGGTGATTGGAAAAAGGAAATATATATTATGTTTTGTTGATTTTGTTTATGTTCAAGTGCAAGTGGGGGAGGAGGGTTGATGCATGGATATATAGGGGAATCGACACAATTTTAAATTTGATTCAAAATTAAGGCTCCTAAATCTAGAGAAATTTCAATTTATTTGGGTTCTCTCTTCGACAATCTATATATACGGATTCTAAGAATAAGTTTGATAATACGCTATCATTACTATTATTATTATTATTTTGAACAATTTCATTGGATAATACTTAGTACATCCATTGCATGGACATTGAACTAAATTTCCCAAATAAATTTGTTTATTAATATGCTATTTCAAGTTTAATAATTCATGTAGTGATTAGGGAAGGCAAGGTTTGGGAATCCGATTAATTTACCATATTTGAATCCAATTCTAAATTTTAATTCAATATTTGATATCTATTCATGAAAAATATTCGCAATAAATGTTTGTATATAAAATGGATAAAAAATTTGGACATATGATACCGATCGAAATAATTAAAAAATTAAAAAACCAACAACTATATCTATTTTTAGATACCTCTTAAAACAAAAACCTAAGCATTATTCATTAAATTTCAATTATGGGGTAGTTTTAACTTTTAAGATTGCGATAAAAATTCAAGAATTGTAATATTGCAACAAATTCAAATACTCATTGCTACGATGTGATTGTTTAACAAAGAGATTTGTCATAAAAATTTAATTTGTCAAACAAATCATGATGATTTACTTTTCTGATACAATACAGTATTAACCAGTAATAAAATGTCACCGGCACAAGTTGGCGCATTTGCGAATAATTAACAACAATAAAAATGCCCCCTGTGATCTTCTGTCGTGTATGGATATGATTAAAAAAAATTGGGAAATTATCATTTTCCCACAATTATTAAAGTTTAGTCTTATTTAAAAAAATTTAAAATATTCAGTTTTCCACCCGAAGTTCAAAAAATGTCAATTTTTCCACCCAGACGTTAACACCATTAGAACTTGCTGACGTCACAAGGATATTTCGGTCATTTGATAACGTCAAGGTGAAAAAGTGAACATTCTTTGAATTTCAGTTGGAAAAGTGAACAGTTTTTATATTAAGATTATTTTGGATGGATTGCTAATTGTAAATATTATTTTGGAAGTTAAATTGATATTATTTAATCATGAATGTTATTTTATTTTATTTTGGATGTTTAAATTAAATAACTTAAAGAATTTTAACAAATACAAAAATTTGGATTTTTTAAGGATTTGGATATCCGAAAATCCACACAGATAATATCTCATCCAGATCCACAAAAATAAAATGTAGATCTAAATCCGGATCCATGTATATCTGAATCCATATTTTATGAGACAAGTATTTTTCTTGTCATTTTTATAGTCAAACTTATATTTTCTCATACATTTACACACCATGAGTACTTTAGTCAAACAAATATGGATCTGGATCGGGATCCGTGCATATCTTAGAAATTTAAAACCAATTCGTAATTTAAAATGTGGATCCAAATTTTTTCATATATATATATTATTCATACATGTTGTGATTCTCTGATCACTGAAGAGTGTTTATGATAAAAAAACAGATTATATTACTATAAGAATAGAATTTATAAGTATTACAAACTTTAAAAAAACCTCACTTTCTCTCTACACTCTCAAAGCTTTCTTCACTTGAAGTTTTATGTTTTCGAATGCCTAAATCTCACAAATGAGCTCTATATTTATAGCAAAAATCAAGCTCACAATTTCAACACATGAATAGTGCCCACCGAAAGTCACTTGCGTTTTAACCACCGTGGAGGTTCGAAGCCATTTATCAAACATCGTGCCGAACATTCTGAGGTAAATATATCCTAACGTAAAATTTAACAGTTCATTGTTTTTATTAATGTGGAATAATATTGAATTTATTTTCTGTTTATAACAGAGTAGCACAGGTGAGGTGCAATCATTTCCAGATTTTTTCCGTGTGACGCATTACAATGAGAGGAACAAATGGATAAATGAAGAAGCCGAACGCTGCTATGTAAGTTTCAGTTTTTAAAATAAAATAATTAATATTATATATGTTAATTATTTTCTCAAATTCTAATATTAACTTATTTTTTGAAACAGAACGAAATGATGGAACTCCAACATCAAACTCAGGACACAGGGTCCGACCCCATACCAGATGAGCAGTTGTCGCAATTGGTTTTCAAGAATCAGACAGCTTACAACGTTGGCCTTGGCACTCATAAGAAGCTGATGTCATCTGCACGCAATAATGTTAATTCGGACAATGTCTCTCTTCGAGACGAGTTAGTCACCACCAAAGACGAGCTAGCCACCACCCGAGACGAGCTGAAGCAGACTAAGGAGAAGCTAGAACAGGTCACGGTGGATCACGAGAAGAAGATGGAGCACTTGGAACAGCAAATACTGGTTTTCCGTCAGATGTTGGAGGCCTCAATCAGTCAGGGTGAATCGGGCTCGAGCGTCCCCCCATCACAGTAGCAATTAATTTTATATTTGGTTTTGTATAAACATTTTGAACAAATAGATTTAATATAATTTTTTTTCTAAAACAAATTTCAATATAATAATTATTATAATATTTCGTAATTCTTTTATTAATCAGATTTTTTTCAATTAAATTAAATATTTTAGACCAAAAAGAAGTAAATTAATAATTTTTTAAAAAACAAATTTTTTAACTATTAGCGTCGACTAATTCGATGCTAAAAATTGACTTTTGGCGTCGAAAATTTCGACGCTAATATGAACAAAAAAATCGCCGCTGTAAGAATACAGATATTACTTTTTAATATACTTTAGCGTCGAAACATGTCGACGCTAAAAGGTTGACTTTTAGCGTCGCATTATGTCGTCGCTAAATATAACCTATAGCGTCAAAATATTTAATTTAGCGTCGAAAAAAATTGGACCCAAATATATAGTTTAGCGTCGCATTTATTTATTTCGACGCTAAAAGTGATTGTCGTCGACATTTCGGCGTCCATTTTTAGCGTCTAATTATTTCGACGCTAATTTTATTTTGCGTCGAAACTTTGACTTATGGTGTCGAATTATTTCGACGCTAAAGGGTCTAATTCTTGTAGTGCATGGAGAACAGGAGAAGTTCTTTGATTAGAAAGAATATATCCGAGTTATGTAAATAGAGCCGACTCTTGCCATAGAGGGCTAGGCAGTCCGCCGATGACCCTCAAATATTTTTTGTTATTATCTACAAATAACTAATAATTCGGGCTCCAATTTCTTCTTGTTATAAGATTTCGCTATGGTCAGAGATCTCAAAATATAAAAATCGTCTTGGGTCCCGAGAACACCAAGACCGCCCTATGTGCAAAGGTTAAAATTCTTGAGCACAGGTCATGCCTCCATTTGGTGGGATCAAGTTTAAATAAGGCGTGAGCTATCGTTTGATGTAGTTGAAGTAAATGAATTGGGATTTTCGATATGTAAAGAAATTTAGTGAAATTGGTGGTTGAGTGACCCTCACCAATGCTCTGCTAGCAAGAGAAATTTGCTTCTTTGCGTTATGAACTGCAAGTGCACTAACATTAAGAGGTTTTATGCAAAATATACTCGGTGTAAGAAATGTTTTTTTTTTATTGATGCTAATGATATGAATACTATAAATATTTTAAATGAAATTACGTTTTGGAGTATTTGTGTTATAATATTTTGATTGATTATGTCTGTTGACGGTGGATTTTGGTCTCGGGGCAATATGGGAATATCACTCCCGAGGTAATCCCCTTCAATAGTGAATTTGTTTGGTTATGGGGGAAACCAAAAGCAAACTTAGCAGAAGGTAGATAATGCACCAATCAAACAAAGAGATCTAACGTGGTTCGGGGATGTTTGTCCGACCTACGTCCACGGGCACAAACATGACTATATTTTTATTACTGAAACTCGTAATTCTTCTGTCTTTTCTTACAAGTTTGATTCTGATGCCTTTTACACATACTCTACCATTCTATTTATAATAGTGAAGGAATCAGATTCCTCTTAGTATGAGGTTTCCTAGTTGAAACAATCTCCTGCTCCCTCAAGGAAACCTTTATCAAATCTATATTTTACTTCATTTATCCTACTAGGACTCTGATTCCTCAGTTTTCCTATGAAAGTATGATAACTTATCTTCTGGAGCATATCCTGCCGTACTCCCGGTCTTCATGTGGTCGGTCATGATAGTTTTTTGTACTGGGAGTGCTGCTGTTGACCTGATAAGTGCCCGGTCATTTTGAATTCAAGTGGTCGGTCTTGTAACTTATAATGTGGTCGGCCTTTTATTGTAAAGCGCTCGGGCCCTTACTGGTGGCTTTTTATGGGTCGGGTCGGTGTTAGTGATCTCACCCAAGAAGGGAATTACCCTTCTACCATTGTCGTGCTGTTTTAAATATCATAGTGCTTGAAAACACCATCAACATATGTCCCCTAGTTCTCGGTTCCAACGAGTATACGAGTTGGTGCCGGGAACTATATAAAGATGGTGTGCTGATTACTTTGTTGGTGGTCGATCCGGGGTTGAATCGAAATTTTCGTCGCCTCTTTTCAAGCACCTCTTCTTGAGACGCACAACAGTCACGTCTGTTTAATGCCCATCAAATCACCTTTAGGGTTTTTCCTAAGTGTGACACTTGTCAATCATCTGTCGGATTCCCGCCAAAAAAGAAAGTGAATCGACCGTGTAGGGTGTTTTTAATAGTGTGCTGATCTCAACCGTTCGTTTGATTTTGGCAGACCTCTTTGCAGTTGACATTTGGCGTCCATCCGGGTTTCTTTCTCGATCCAACGGCCATGAGCGTCCCACTCATGACTATAAAAAGACGGGGCTTTTACTGTGCAGTCTTTTGGCAAATCTTTCTCTCCTTCCAGTGAATATTTCAACCGTGACTCACTTGACTCAGTACTCCCGGAGTTTCTTTCAGCCGTGTGCATTTTCTTCTTTCTCCGCTGTGACCTGCGAATTTAGGGGACGAGCAAACCGTGCTGTGCAATCTTCAGTCTTTCTGAAAGAAACAAGTAAGTTTTCTGAACGACCTCTCCTCTTTTTGTGTGTTGTGAATCCTTTGTTATCTTTGATGTTGCTAGGGAGTGACTTATGGCTTGTCGGATTTTGTTAGGGCATTTTAGAACCCACCTGCTTAGCTTTCTCGGAATTCCTGAGCAGTTTTAGAGTTTTAGCTATAGACTGACTTCCCATTCCTTTTTGTTTTCCGGACGTCTAGGATGTCTAATGACAGTTCTCCCCTTGAAAACCCTGCTAAACCCTTGGCCCCTATTGCTGAAGAGCTTTCCTCTGGCTCGGGAGCACCCAGCGTGGAAGACCTTGATACCACCCCCACTCCTTCTGAGATCGAACAAGATTCTTACCATCAAAGGGTTCCTCGGAAGGATCCGGAGCCCGGTGACTTTGACAGCTCGGCTTTAGACATGGTTCGGCCTTCTAAGATAACCGAGGATGATCTGGCACTGCTTCGGCAACGATATGACATCCCGATAGACATTGCTCTTGAGGTCCATCTTCCATGTGATCGTGCCAGTCAGCCTGACGAGGGTTCCGTGGCCCTTCTTCCAGCTTTCTTCGAATGCGGGCTCCGGTTGCCAATTCAACCCTACTTTGCCTGGATGCTGGCCGAGATGGAGGTCGCCCCTGTCAACTGAGTCTAAACAGTTGGAGGATTTTGGCCGGGTTGTATGTAGCTTGGCATCGGGCGGGGCTTGGCGAACCTTCTTTTGAAGAAGTGAAGAGGTTATATCGGTTGAAGGCCAACCCAAAGACTCACCACGGTTGGTACTATCTTTCTGCTTACGACAGTTCATCAAACGTCGTCCAAAAACTCCCTGACTCCAATAAGAATTTCAAAGATCTTTGGTTCTGGGCCACTGGAGATTGGGGACGGACCCTGAGGTCGGATAAAGAGGAGATCTTGGTTTCGGACATCTTTAGAGCGGGAGGTTAGGAGATTAACATTTAGCTTTTATGCCCTTAATTTTTTTTATGTTTGGATTCTTACCCCTTTTTTCTATTCCTCCTAGCCTGTTGGAGGGATGCTCCCACGGTCTCCCATCAGGTCCGGCAGCGGGTATTCTGGGCACGGCGGTATGCCGCTCATTGGAGGGAGTTGGTGAATGATGCGGCATTTTTTGAATCGGGGCTCGTTCGAACTGTTCCTCCTAAGGTCTCGGGTCGGATAGGTAGATGCATGTTGATCTTCTAACCAACTCCCATGTTTATTTACCATGTTTGGTGTCGTCTTTTTTTTTTCTTCTCTGTATTTTTTGTATGCTCAGGTCCTGAACCTTTCTTTCGTCTTTGTTTCTTGCAGGCATGTCGAGGAGACCAAAGTACCTTGATCGGTTGACCGGTGCTACGAAAAAAACTAGCCCATGTGGAGTGGTACTTCTCGGAAACGACATGAGTCTTCTGAGGATAGAAAGGTGGTCGTGGAGGTAGAACGGCCGAGCTCTCAGGGTCTATCTTCATCTCCTCGGGTGCCCCCAATGGGTGCCACCCGTCCTGATAGCCCCCCAAGACCCTCCAGGAGGAGGAGGAAGCGTCGGTTTGGAGCTGTGGATACCCAATTGAGGCGGGAATTGGAGGAGGAGGAGGCTCCGAGCAGAGAGACTCAGTTCGGCAGGAGGGTCCTTCAAGAAATTGAAGGGTGTTGTGGTTCTCGGAGTTGATGACCTTGGGAAGAATATCAGGGAGGCTACTTCCCATTTGGTACCGGCTTTCAATGAGCTGGCCGGGGCTGTACCTCCTGAGAAGATTCCGAGGTTTGAGGACCTTTCACCCGAGGAGGTGGTCGCAAAGTTGTGCTCCCAGTTGGCTCAGGTTATTTCTTTTTCTTCTCTTCTACATCCGAGGTGTCTTTCAGACTTAGTTTGAAACTTTATTTTTCTTCTCGGCAGGCAAATTATTTGCGGCCAAAAATAAGGACCTGTTCATAAGCCTTTTGTCTGAAGGCGGCCAGCACAGAGGCTTCAGAATCGTCTTTCTGAAGTGGAGGCCAAGCTGGCTAGTGCGAGGAGAGGAATAGGATCATGAGCTGGCTGCGGTCGAGGCTTTTCAAAACAAACAAAGCTCTTAAGGCTGCTGCTACTCTGGAGCGCAAGAATGCTGAGGAAGCTAGAGCAAGTTTGGTGGATGCCCGGGCTGAGATTGGGATCCTCAAGGTGAAAGTGGGCAGTGTGTGTAGAGTATAAGCTGCGGGCCAAAGAGGAGGAACTGGGACGGGCCCGTGCCGAGCTCAGGGATAAGGAGCTCGAGTGGGAGGCCGAGAGGGACTCCATTCGTCTTGAAGGGGTCGGTGATTGTGCTGAAATCATACCAATGGTGCTGCCCGACCTGGATATGGGGCCAGTCCATGCAGCCATCCGTTTCTGTAAAGGGAAATATCTGAGGAGGAGTTTCAGAAGTGGCTCCCCCTTCTTCCGAGGAGGTGATGGATCCCGACCCGATTTCTGTTGCCCCGGTCTCCCAGGTTTCCAAAGAAAGCCGACCTGAGGTTCCTGCTCCTGGCGAGGACTACCTTGAGATTCCACCTCTCATTCTTGAAGTAGAGGTCTCCTGTGTCGCCGAGGTTGAAGCTGTTGTTCCCGTTCTTGAGACCGAGCCGATCCCTCCATCGTCTGAGCCAGCCGAGGAAGAACTTCATGCCCCTGCGCGGGCTGATTAAAGAAGGGGTAACCCGGACGGGGCCCTGTGTACACTTGTTTTTTTTTTGTAATAACACTTCATATCTTTTTTTTTGAATATATATATATGTGTGTTTTCTTTCTCTTTTTTTTTTATTTCGTTCTTTATGTTTCCCTTCGAACATTTGAGACCTCTCCGTGGGGACAATATGAGCTGGAGGGACGTAATCCGACCCCGAGTAGTAAGAAACACTTGGCTCCGGTGGAATCGGTGGGACATAACCCGACCCCGATCTGAGGGAAGCACTAGGCTCCGGGGGGAATGTTACGTCCCCAGTTTAAAGAACACCGACTCGGTGGGACGTAACCCGACCCCGAGCTGTATGGAACACTTGGCCCAGGGGGAAGTTTCGTCCCCAGTCCAAAAGATAGATTCGGTGGGTGGTGGGGTGTGGCCCGACCCCGAGATGTATAACCAAGTGGCCTCGGCGGAACGAAATCCAGCCCCGAGCCGAATAACTGAATGGCCTCGGCGGAACGTAATCCAGCCCGAGCCGAATAATCAAGTGGCCTCGGCGGAACGAATCCAGCACCGAGCCGATTAACCAAGTGGCCTCGGCGGAACGAATCCAGCCCCGAGCACTGGTTAATCTTGGGATTTATTCAGATGGGAAGTGTATCCATCTTTGAAAACCTGTCGAATCTGACTTGGGCGTCCCCTTGTCAGACCGACGAAAAAATAAAAACAAAACTTTCGAAAAAAAATCAAAAAGGTGGGGGTGACTTAGCACTTGTCCCAAAGCAAAACTTTTCACAAGCGTAAACAACAGCACAGATTCCTTAAAACAGCGCCATGTTCGAGGTTTTCAAAACACAATTCTGAATCTTTCAATTCAGTGTCCCGGCGAACCAGGATTTGGATCAGAGAGCGTTTGAATGGTAAGGGCACATCCTTTATACGTCGGGTCACTGTGGAGCCTGTGTATTGTACGAGGGCTCATCTTACCACGCTGGAGCAGGCACACGCTACAGGGGCACAACGCATCCCCGTGCTGCGCCTCTCTTGGATCCAAATGATGAATGGAATTAAAGAGTGTCCGGGATACTAAGGGTATATTCCTCCTTAGGTCCGGCATCACTGGAGCTAGCAATCGTCACGGGGGCATCATCATCCCCCGTGCTATGCTTTCCCACGGATCCATTACATCGGGTAAGTGAGGATCAAAAGAGTGCTCGACACATTAAGGGCATGTTCCTCCTTATGTTCGGTAACACTGGAGTAAGCAATCGCCACGGGGGTATCATCCCTCCATGTGCTATGCTTCTCACGGATCCTATGCATCGAGTATGTCCCTGAGGACCCCGAGCCAAGAGAGATACTTGGTTCTGGGGGAATGTTCGTCCCCAGACCAATGAGCATGACTCGGTGGGACGTAACCCGACCCCGAGCCGAATAGTCAAGTGACCTCGGCGGAACAAGATCCAACCCCGAGGTGTTCGAAGCTTTAAGGGCATATTCCTCCTATGTTTGGTAACACTTGGAGCAAGCAATCGCCACGGGGGTATCATCCATCCCCGTGCTATGCTTCTCACGGATCTATACTCTGATTCACCTTCGTCCCTGCTGTTTGATGCTTGTATGGAGTCGACTGATTCTGGTGTGACTTGTGCTTCTTTATGGTGGTAGCCGTGGTCGGGTAGTTGCGGGTTTTTTGCTTTTGACCTTGGACCGTTGTATTGAGTATGTCCCCGGGGTTTTGAATACGGTTTTTGCAAAATTATTTTTAAAAGAGCGGGTGAAAAAAGAAAGTTTTATTTATATTCGGGGACATACTGCCCTTCTTACAACTCTCTGCGGGTCATTTTGAGAGAGGCTTTGTATTTGAATTTCTGTCCCTTATTGGGTTGCTGCCAAAGAAGAGGAGGAATGGAGAATTTACTGAAAGTATTTTCTCAACATCTCGGCGTTCCATGGCTTTTTTAATCTTGTGCCGTCCAGCTGTTCCAAGAAGTAAGCCCCTGGCCTTACCACCTCTGTGATTTTGTATGGTCCTTCCCACTTGGCACCTAGCGAGCCCTCCTCTGGTCGCCGGGTGTTTAAAGTGACTCTTTTCAATACTAAGTCGCTCGGGAGGAAAGAGCGGGTCCGAACTCTTCTGTTGTAGAAGCGGGCCATTCTTTGTTGGTAGACTGCTGCTTTATAGCTGATTTCTCTCTCCTTTCCTCGATCAGGTCGAGGTGGTTTTTGATAAGTTCTTCATTCTGCTCATTCCCAAAGTGGCGGACCCTGTGAGTTGCTACCCGATTTCTGCTGGAATGACGGCCTCACATCCGTATGATAGGGAAAATGGTGTTTCCCCTGTGGAATCTTTGTAGGTCGTCCGATGTGCCCATAGCACTTCTGGTAATTCTTCGACCCATAAGCCTTTGCATGATCCGAGCCGAGCTTTAAGGTTTGCCTTGATGGTCTTGTTTGTTGCCTCAACTGTCCGTTTGACTTGGGATGGGCTGGCGAGGCGAATTTTAAAGCGATCTGGAGGTCTTCGCAGAGCTTCCTGAATCCTTTGCTATCGAATTGTTTCCCTGTCGGTGATGATCGCCCGGGGGATTCCGAACCTGCAGATTATGTTCTTCTTTACAAATTATGTGGCCTTTTTCTCCGTGATGATGGATAGCGGCTCGGCTTCTGCCCATTTTGTGAAATAGTCTATGGCCACGATTGCATATTTCGCCTGCCCTCGCCCTTTTGGCATTGGCCCTATGATATCTAGCCCCCATTGTGCGAACGGCCAGGGGCTGGACAAGGTGGTTAATTGTTCTGCCGGTTGATGGTAGATGTTGGCATTTTTCTGACAACCTTCGCATTTTTGGGCTATCCGCACACCGTCCTGATGATGCATGGTCGGCCAGTAAAATCCTTGTCTTAAGGCTTTAAAGGCGATTGATCTTCCTCCGGCGTGACTTCCACAGATGCCCGTGTGAATTTCCCTGAGCACATAATCTGCTTCCTCCTCTGTTAAACATCTCAGGGGGGTACGGTATAGCCTCTCCGGTAGAGCACCCCTTCGATCAGGGAGAACTTGGTGCTTTTGAATTTTAGTTTCTTGGCCTCCTTTTTATCTTTAGGGGTTTCCCATGTTTCCAGGTATCTCCTAACCGGTTGCATCCATGAGTTTTTGCCTCCCTCTTCTACTATATCTACCTTCAGCTCCCATATACTTCTTTCTTGGAGGCATATGAGAGGGATTATTCTGGGGTCCTCGGTCTTCATTGAGGATGCGAGCCGGGCCAGGGAGTCTGCTTCACAGTTGTCTTCTCGTCCGATTTGTTCGAAGCGTACGTTCCCCACTTTTTCCATCAACTTTTTTACTTCGGCTAAGTAAGCTATCATGGTCGGCTCCCTGGCCTGAAATTCTCCCTTTAGTTGTTGAATGGCTAGCTGAGAGTCACTCCTTACTACCACGTTGTGGACTCCCACTACTGTGCATAGCCTTAATCCGGCCAAGATTGCTTCGTATTCGGCTTCATTGTTTGTGGTTTCGAAGGCGAACCTTAAGGCAAACAATACTTCTTCCCCCTTGTTTTTTTAAAACGATCCCGGCTCCGCCGCCCTGTGAGCTGACAGACCCGTCTACTGACATCTCCCACTTGTCTTCCCATACCGTCAAGATCTGGGGTTCGGTGAATTCTGCAACAAAATCTGACAAAGCTTGTCCTTTTATTGCTACCCTTGGAAGGTATGAGATGTCGTGCTCGCTTAACTCCACCGACCATTTCATCAACCTTCCCGAGGCTTCTGGTTTTTGTAAGATTTGTCGCAAGGGGTGGTCGGTGTAAACTTTGATAGGGTGGGCTTGGAAGTAAGGCCGCAATTTCCGAGCTGCGGTGATCAAAGATAGGGCGACTAGTTCATGTATGGGATACCGGGTTTCTGTGTCCAACAGGGCTTTGCTGACATGGTATACTGGTCTTTGGATTCGGTCGGCCTCTTGCACCAGCACCGAACTTACTGCGTGTTTTGAAACAGCCAAGTACAGTATAATGTCTTTCTTGATGGCTTGAAGAAGAAAGGGTGGCATTTGTCGGTTGCTCGGGAGATGAATCGGTTAAGCGCGGCTAGCCTGCCGGTTAGACTTTGAACTTCTTTCCCCGTCCTGGGAGATTTCAAGTCCAGTACGGCTTGTATCTTTTACGGATTTGCTTCTATGCCCCTGGAGCTCACCATGTAGCCTAAAAACTTCCCGAATGCCACCCCGAAGGCGCACTTTTCTGGGTTGAGTTTTAAATGGTATTTCCTCAATAACTCAAAGGTTTTCTTCAGGTCGGTCACGTGACACCCTGGCGCCTCAGACATTGTTATCATGTCGTCAACATACACCAGCATTGTTGTGCCGATGAGTGGTTTGAAAATCTTGTTGACCAGTCTCTGAAAGGTGGCTCCTGCATTTTTTAATTCGAAGGGCATTACTTTATAACAGTAAAGCCCCTGATCGGTGGCCAAAAGTTGTTTTCTCCTCGTCAGCAGGGTGCATCTTGACCTGGTTGTATCCTGAGAAGGCGTCCATAAAGCTCAGCAGTCCCTTGCAGGCTGTCGTATCTACCAGCTGGATCCACCTCCCGTTTTCTTTTCTTACCAATACCACGTTCGAAACCCATTATGGGTACTTGACTTCTCTGATGAAGCCTGCTTTTAACAGTTTTTCCACTTCGGACGCCACTGCTCTGCACCGTTCTTGGTTAAAGATTCTTCTTTTCTGTTTAACTGGTTTGTGTGTCGGGTTTACTGTCAAGCGGTGACTGATGAACTTTGGATCAATCCGGGCATGTCATTGTGTCCCCATGCGAAGATGTCGGGGTACTCCCGTAGGCATTCCAGCAGGTCCTTTTTTAGGATTTCGTCCAAGTTCCCCCATATCTTTATGCTTTTATTCGGTCCGGACAGGTTGACTTCTTCTAATTCTTCGGCTGCCTCTAGCCGGGCAACTTTGTCCGGGCGTGGACCCGGTTCCTTCCTTGGATTTTCCTCGTCTTCCCCCCTTTGCCTATTCCTGGTGCTTCCTTCGATGCAGAGGGTTTCTCGTGAGAGAGTGGTGAAGCAACTACGGGCTATCTTCTGACTTCCGCATATGATTCTGATCCCTTCCCGGGTAGGAAATTTCAGTTTCAAGTAGTAACAGGACATCGCAGCCTTTGTTTTCATCATAAAAGGCCGGCCGACAATGACTTGGTAACTACTCAGGCAGTCCACCACGGTGAAGTTCACCATGACTGTCCGAGTTCTGGGGTGAGTTCCGATGGTTGTTGCCAGTTGTATTCTTCCCAGCGGGATGACCGTTGAGCCTCCAAAACCATATAATTGGGTGCCGTCATTAGTTAGGGTTACGTATTCTACTCCCAGGCTTTCTAAAGCTTCTTTGGATATTATGTCTATCGCGCTTCCGGGGTCTACCAGGATTCTATCCACCTCTGTGCCGCTGATTGTAGCTTTGATTATCAGCGCATCATCATGGGGAAAACTCACCCCTCGTGCATCCTCGTCGGTGAACATTATGGGCACCGACCGACCCCCTTGTAGTGTCGGGGGTCTTTTTGTTCCTAGCACCTCTGCCCCTTGAGCTCGACTATAGTTCTTTCTTGACCGGTTAGAGTCCCCGGCCAGTGTACTTCCCCCTGCGATGATGTTCACATGTCGGTTTCGTGCCCTCTGTCTGGCCGCCATGGTTTCATGGTCGATATAACTATTTAGTTACCCATTTCGGGCTAGGTCCTCCATCTGTTCCCGCAGTCTTTGCATTCGTCCGTTGTGTGCCCCTCAGGTTATGATGTATGCAGTAAGACTTCTGGTTCCTTTTATCTGGGGGGAATCTCCTGAGGTCGGGTTCTATCAAAGGCATTTTTCCTGTATTTCATGATGATTTGCCCTAGTGGCTTGCTCAGGGGAATATATGTTTCTTCTCGGACTACATGATTCACCTGGGTCGCGACCCCTCTTTCCTGATCTCTTCGAGGTATCTGTTTGAATTCTTTGGGTTTCGGATTGAATCTTTGAATCCCTGTCCGGTCGTCGGGGGGCCTCTGTTCTTGCTGTTCTTTCCCGAATGGTTGTCCCCCTTCGGGAGATCTTTTATTCATTTTCTACAAGACGAACTTCCGGGCTACCTCTAGAGCGGTTGGCATAATCTGGCGTGTCCTGGATTCTTAGATGAGTCCATAACCTCCCGACCTTTAGGGCTCCCTTTAAGCTTTCTAGGGCTTCTAGGGACTCATATCCCCCGACTTCCAGTACCATGTTTTGGTATCTCTCAATAAAAAATTTCAGGGGCTCGTCATCTCATTGCTTCATAAGTCTCAATTCTCCAATCATCATTTTGGGGACGCAGGCCCCTTTAAAGTGTCGAATGAACGACTTCTTAAGTTGTGTGAAGCCTCTGATGCTCCCCGAAGCCAGACTTCTGTACCATAGGATGGCGGGTCCACCTAAAGTTAGGGGGAACACTTTGCAGATGGCATCTCCCACTACTCCCTGGACTTCCATCAACAAGACAAAGCTTTCGATGTGCGATTTAAGGTCAGAGCGGCCTTTGTAGGGTGCCATGGTTGGCATGTTGAATCGCTTCGAGAATTTTGCCGACCTTATTTTTTCCGCGAGGGGAGATTTCTCCTCATCGTCCCGGGCATCACTTGCGTCAGCCTTGAGGCCTACCCCCCACTTGGTCATCTCCTTTTTAACCAAAAATTTATCTCACTGGTCGTGCCGCCATGTCGTCTTCTGTGCCCCTCTGTGCGTCTAATGCCCTGTGTGCGGCGTTCCTCATGTCTTGGAATTTCCCGCACATTTTCGATATATTCCATGTCTTCTCTTCTAGAGTCGTGGAGACTATCATAGGAGGGATCTGATGATGGTCTTCCTTCTTCTTCTTCCCATGTGTCATCTGTTTGTGAATCTTTTTCTACAACTACGGATTTTATCCCGTAGGGGCCCCTCCTCCTGGGTCCATCGTCTTCACTTGTATCTATCACCCTCTTCCCTTCTGCTTTTTCACTTCTTCTTTGACTGGTTCCAACGTCTGGTCTTTCGTTGTTCGTTCCTTCCATTCTCTCCAGCCGATCCATCATGGATTTCATGCTCTCTTCCACCTTTTTATCCCAGTTTGTTGCTAGACTCCCCGAAGATTGATGATTTCCGCCTTCTGCCATTGTCTTTCTTCTTCCCATGTGTCCTCTGTTTGTGAATCTTTTTCTACAACTACGGATTTTATCCCGTAGGGGCCCCTCCTCCTGGGTCCATCGTCTTCACTTGTATCTATCACCCTCTTCCCTTCTGCTTTTTCACTTCTTCTTTGACTGGTTCCAACGTCTGGTCTTTCGTTGTTCGTTCCTTCCATTCTCTCCAGCCGATCCATCATGGATTCATGCTCTCTTCCACCTTTTTATCCCAGTCTGTTGCTAGACTCCCCAAGATGATGATTTCCGCCTTCTGCCATGTGTCTTCTCGTGAACTGCTTTTTGTTTCGACTCCCCACAGACGGCACCAACTGTTGACGGGGATTTTGGTCTCGGGGCAATATGGGAATATCACTCCCGAGGTAATCCTCATTCAATAGTGAATTTGTTTGGTTATGGGGAAAACCAAAAAAAGCAAACTTAGCAGAAGGTAGATAATGCACCAATCAAACAAAGAGATCTAACGTGGTTCGGCGGATGTTTGTCCGACCTACGTCCACGGGCACAAACATGACTATATTTTTATTACTGAAACTCGTAATTCTTCTGTCTTTTCTTACAAGTTTGATTCTGATGCTTTTACACATACTCTACCCTTCTATTTATAATAGTGAAGGAATCAGATTCCTCTTAGTATGAGATTTCCTAGTTGAAACAATCTCATGCTCCCTCAAGGAAACCTTTATCAAATCTTCTTTTACTCATTTATCCTACTAGGACTTGATTCCTCAGTTTTCTTATGAAAGTATGATAACTTATCTTCTGGAGCATATTCTGCCGTACTCCCGGTCTTCATGTGGTCGGTCATGATAGTTTTTTTGTAGGGGGTGGAGTGTTGCTGTTGACCTGATAAGTGCCCGGTCATTTGAATTCAAGTGGTCGGTCTTGTAACTTATAATGTGGTCGGCCTTTTATTGTAAAGCGCTCGGGCCCTTACTGCTGGCTTTTTATGGGTCGGGTCGGTGTTAGTGATCTCACCCAAGAAGGGAATTACCCTTCTACCCTTGTCGTGCTGTTTTAAATATCATAGTGCCTGAAAACACCATCAAACAATGCTATTCTTGTATTAGATTCTTCATAATTATTAATTCATTTTTTTTATAATATTTATAAGAAACAAAGTGAACATATATATATAATAATATTATTGAAACAGACAATAAGAATAAATAAAGAATATTTTCAAACAATATATGTTAGTATTTGATCGCGATTTGCATACGTTACACAAGCGCACGTATCGCTCATGCGTAACGTTAAAGTAGTATAAAAAAGTATCAATTACATGATGACTTATTATTAAAGTTATCAATAACAAACTAAACCTACTTAACTAAAACTAAATAATTAATGAGGAAGGTTTGAATAAACTAATTGACAAAAAAATATAAGCACGCAAATAATTGATGATTACATTTTTTATTCAATTGGGTTATTATCACTAAATATTAACCTATAACACTAAATTATCTACAAGCCTCTTTCGATAGTCAGGTAGAAATGATTATCTCAATTCAATTACCTTTATGTTTATGATAATTAATTTAAATCAAACTCATTAAGATCATGTTCTAATATTGGTTACGCATGCCCTGCAGATATATTTCTATCATGTACGAAAATCTATTTAACAAAATGAGATCACAAGCTATTATTCCCAAGGCTAAATCCAAATTCTCTTTTCCAAATTCCTAGGGGTTTACCACAACTATTCTATTGTTAACTAGATAATAAAACACATTAAACATAGAGAATAATAAATAATTAAATAATAAACCCAGAAGAATAAAAAGATTCAATTCTAGATTAAATATCTATGCTTGGGATCCATTGCAACGATACATTAATTATTTAACAACACATGGTATTCAATAAATGCAAATAAATCATTATTACAACACAAGAATTCATAAATATAAATGAAATAAATAAATGAGAGAAAGAACTTGTATTGGAGTCTTCTTCTTCAATCTTCAGTTCCTGGTGAATCTTCAGTTCTTGCCTTACTCTAGCTGTAGTTTACTCCCTTGTGGTCTCCAAAAGTATGATATTTTAGGATTTATACTTATATAGAGGTAGTTAGTATCATGATTTTGATGATGTCAATGAAGCAAAAAGGCTCAAAAATAAGAAGCTCAAAGACATGAAAACTTTGGCAAAGAAGATCAACGTTAGTGACTTGATTTTGACGGTGTCCAAATGTCTCAATATTAGCAAATCAAGTTCGATGAGTCAAAGAGCCAACATGTTGATAAAGAGTCCAAAATAAGCTAAAATATGACTAAAGAAACAAAGATTGATGAAGGTCCAAAATGAGATAGAATATGATTAAGATAGCAAATGTGATAAAGAGTCAAAAAGAGGATGAAAAAGCCAAAACAAGAAGCAATTAAGATGAAAATCAAAGATGATGATTAAGAGATAACATTAATTATAAGTGAGTTTATTCAAATATTTTAAAGTTATTAAGAATCATACATTTTGCATCACTTGCATTTGAAATGGCTTAGAATGTTTAAGAAATCATTTGCACTTTCTTTGCACCAAAATGAATTTCAATGCCAAGTACATCAGATTAATTAACAAACGGTTGAATTAAATTTCAAATGATGTAATGTTAGATATATATGTGTCTCTAGTTTACTACAGTTCAAACAGAACATAATTCCGATATATAGAACTTTTACTAGAGCAATATTACTACAACATATTCATATGTGCATTTTCTACATACCTATCACATTAGAAAAATTCAAAAAAAATTATCTTAATATTTTTAAGGGTGAATGTTTTACAGATGATAGTCATATGTGTCTAGTTTATGTAGAAATTTACAGAGTTTGATTTGAAATTTTCTAAGGCAAGTTATGGCCAAAATACTGAGTGCTATCAGACTTGACTGGCCGTCAGAAAGTTGTTGAGACAGACATATCGGTCTCTAAAATCGGCATATTGGTCCATGGTTTGGGGCGAATGTGGGACCCTAGGGTCATATCAGTGCTCCGCGCAGTGAAAATATGTCTAACCGATTGTGATTGAGCATGTGTATATTTTTAAATATTTTAATATAATAATATATTACATTACGAGTGTATAGGGAAAACCAGGGATAAACCAGAGTCCATAAAAACCAAAATGAGAGATGTATGCAGTAGCATGCTGCGTTGCAGCGCATTAGGCACATGTTTTTGCAAATATATTTTTTTTAAAAATTCCTTAAACAATTTCAAAACACCCAAAAATAATTTTAATATCAAAACCAACATCAAGACATGTTATACAACGTGTGTGTGTGTATGTGTGTTCTAAATACATATACTCATTAGTTTGAAGCAAAACACAAACTAAATTAGAATCTCATAATGTATGGACTCATGAACAATTATAAGTCACTTAAAATGGTCAAGTAATTCTAAAATGGTAGTCATAACTCCAAGCTTTCATTTAAAGTTCCAAACTTTAATTTTATGTTCCATGTCAAGCATGAATATTTTGACCTAATTACAAGCAAATTGTGTTTGTGCTTCCAAATCATCCATACATAATTTATTAGCCTAATTTCAACATCAAGTTATGTTATTATGTATCCAATACATAATACATCACAATACGTTTCATTAATGATAACAACTCACTAATGAAAACATGGTTTTAAAGAAGATCAAACTTGTCTATCAAACTTCTCATTCTCCTTGTTGAAATGTTATAGAGAACTTACAAAGTTGCTCTCACAAAAATTTTACTTAAACTAATATTTATTTCTTTTACTTAATGCTTGTTTTAGCTTACTTTTACTTTTTTAAAAAACTTGCTCAAGCTTTCATTTTATAGTGAAGATTATATAATTTTTAATTATAAAAAGTTCTAATCAATTTTTATATGAGCGTAATACAATTTGTCCAAATATGTATAATTAATTGTGACTAATCATTTTTGTCTACCACTTTAATTTAATCCAATTAAATCAAGACAAAATTCTAACCAATTGATTAGTTCGTTGTCTACCACTTTGATTTAATCCAGTTAAATCAAGTCAAATACATCTATTATTACATATTTTGTAATTATCAAAATATCATCCAATGATAGAGATATTTATGAAATTACAACAAAACCCTTGTGTGATTTTAGATTAATCCAATTGGGTCAAAGTAAATAATTAATGTTATCCAATAACACTTAATTATTTAATTGATAACTATAATATCAATTATTATTTATTATCAAACATTATCAGCTACCCAAGTGCTCAACGAGTACACTTCATATTGTGTGACTCTCTAAGTCCATATACGTTTTTCATATAAGCATAATCTTCTAGGTTATAAGAATTCAACCGTATTCCAAAATCAACGACTATGAATATTTACTTTAAAATAGTTTTTAATAGTAATATTATCCCAATGTCAGACCACCCAGTGTCCAATATTACTGCATGATTATTCTAAAATCGATGTCATTCTCAGAATATTTATACATCTCATTAATATGTGTTATGATATAATAATTACCATTAACAAGGTTGAAATGAAAATGTAGTTATTTTATTAATAAATAATAAAATATAATGCACAATACAATATTCATATTGATGATCCAAGCACCAACTCCAACACATGGAACCGGTATACCGGTGCCAGAGGTCCCAACAGATATTTTTTGGAGCCGTTTGAGCTGTAGACCGACATACTGGTTCTGTAGACCGACATACCGGTCTCAGAATTGAAAACATATATAAACGGCTAGTTTGTGCAAAATCTATAAATTGGCCATTTTTCTCACTTCTAATAGATTTATTGCACATATATTTATCCTCTAATCATGTCAAAATATTCTTGAGAGTTTATAAGCATATTCAAATCATTTTCTCTCCAAAAATCAAATTTATTATTTAACATCTTCGTATTTAATTAGTGAGTTTATTTTTTTAGTTGAGTAATACACTTACATTCAAATTTTTGTAATCTTTTATGAGTTATCAAATAGCAAATAAAGTACATTTGAAAAAGCTCATACTTTATCTTCATAATTCATATTAGTGAGCTTTGATACATTTGGGTTGAGAAATTCACATTTTAATCTTCTTTGTAATATTTTATAAATACCCAAATTATGGTTGTAAAAATTTCATCATCAAACAATTGTGGTTGTGGAAATCCTTTGTTAAGTGAGAATACTCAAAAGGGTGATTTTGTTGTAAAAGGTTTGGAGTGAGCTTAGGAACATAACTCTCATTATAAAGGTTTAAGAGTGAACCTATGGACAAAACTATTTGTGTGAAGGTTTGGGGTGACTAAAGAACAAAACTCTTGATTTTTGGGTGAGCCTCTGAAAACTCTCGGTGTAAAGTGTGGATACACTTTTAGATAGTGGAAAGCTTCAAGCATGACTTGAAGGAGTGGATGTATGCATTATTGGCCGAACCATTATAAATCACGGTGTCAAATTTATATATCTCTTACTGTTTTATTTATCGCAATTTTTATTTTATATTTACATATTACTTAGAAACTTGCATTTGGTAAAATATATTGATTGAGAAAATTACACACTAAGCTTAATTGATAAAGTTAGTAACTAAGTGGCTTAAAATTGACAAGATTTTTAATTCCATATTATATCGTCACATAACCAATTCACCCTCCTCTTGGGTATAGTTGTTATTTAAGTGTGATTGTAGGTAATTTCAATTGGTAATAGAGCGATGTATTCTCAACAAAGACTTAATCGTTCGAGAATCGATCATGATCTCTACAAGCTACACAACAAATCTAGCCGATGGATTTTCAACAAATAGACTTTTGTTCTACACTGAAATCGATTATAACTATTGGAAGATGAGGATGTTGAAATATCTATTTGTTGTTGATGTGCAATCCTTCCAAGGTATTAGAATGTCGATGAAGAAATATAGCACTGGTGTGGAGTTTCCTAAATCATATTGAATGGATCGATGAAGATTACATGAAAACCTCCATTAATGTAAAAACTCTCAACCATCTACTTTGTGTAATCGATAGAAGTCAGATCAACAAACTTTTGAAATTTAGAAATGCATATGATTTGTGGAAGTCATTGGAGATTGTCAATGAGAGCACTAGCCAAGTCAAAGAGTCAAAAATCAATTGGTCCATCTGCGAGTTGGACAACTTCAAGATGGAATCCGGTGAAGATGTTGAGCAACTGATTTTTAGGTTCACAATGATTGTGAATCAACTAAATGCTTTAGGGAAAAAATATTTACTCAAGTGATCAAGTGAAGAAAATTCTCAAGTCTATTCTTAAAGAATATAGAATTTGCACCGCCTCCATCAAGGAATCAAATAATATCAACAATTTGAAATTTGATGATTTGGTTGGAAAATTATTGGAATATGAGATGGATATAAAGATGGATTTAAGAGAAGAATAAGAGAATAATAAAAAAAAGAATAGTCCCTAAGTCATTTGTGAGAAAATAGGATAGTGCTAGCTCAAGTGATGATGAAGACTTGGCAAAATTGACAAAGAACTTCAAGAAATTCCTCAAATCCAAGAAGTCGAAAGGAAAATATCAGATGGATGAGAAGAAATAGGAAAATTGACCAAGGAAATACAAGAAATATAAAATCATATGCTATGAGTGTGAAAAGTCGGGTCATGTAGTTATCGATTGCTCAATGAGAAGATTTAAGAGAAAATTCAAGAAGAATATAAGAAAAACAACTTTGAATGATAGCGACTCAAGCTCATCCGAGGGAGAAAATGAAGAAAGGACTAGAGATTTTACCTTTATGGAAAATGAGGATGATAATGATGACCTCATAGATGAGAGTGACTAAGAAAAGATACATGACTCCTCTGAATATGATGAATTACTTGATACTTTCAATGAATTTCATGAATTATATGACTTGTTAAGAAAGAAAACATAAATTGATCAAAAATGAGCATTCATCCCTATTACATGATCATGCATTAATTGTTGAGAAAAATGAAATGTATAAAAAAAAATTTCATGCATAAAAGATGATAATTTAAAACTTGGAAAGAGTATGTCTAGCATGTCATTTAGCTTATCTAGTACTTGTTAATGCAATATCTTGAAAAATAAAAATGTT
>SKCR01005603.1:0-25848 GCA_019454045.1 Zanthoxylum bungeanum | reverse complement strand
AAGCCGGAGCCAGTCGGAGGAGAGGCGAAATAGCGGAAGAAAAAAAGGGTCGCAAATGTGAGTGATGACGATGAACCGGGGAGGAAGGGTCCCTACGGGATACGGTCCGTAGTAGTAGAAAAAGATTTACAAACGGAGGACGTGGGAAGAAGAAGAGGGGAGATAGTCGCCAGATTCTTCCTATGATGACCCCCGCGACACCAGAAGGGGAGATAGGAAGGATGGTGAAACTGGACGGGAAATCTTAAGCCATGAGGAACGCCGCACCTGGGGCGACAGACGCAAAGAAGGCCGCAGGAGGCGGCACGGTAACACAGATGGCAGTATAAAATCTTGGTTAAGAAAAGAAATGGCCAAGTGGGGAGCGAACCTTAAAACGACACGGGAGATGCTCGGACGGCGAGGTTGAATCTCCATTCACAGAAGAAATAAGGTCGGTAAAGTTCCCAAGACGATTCAACATGCCGTCCATGACGCCCTACAAAGGCCACACTGATCCAAAATCCCATATTGAGAGTTTTGTCCTGTTGATGGAGGTCCAATGAGTAGTAGGGGATGCCGTTTGCAAAGTATTCCCCCTAACCTTGGGGGGATATGCCATTCTGTGGTTCAGAAGTCTAGCCCCACGGAGCATCGGAAGCTTCGCGCAACTCATGAAGTCATTTGTTTGACACTTCAAGGGGGCATGCGTCCCAAAGAAGACAATTGGGGAATTGAGAATCATGAAACAAGGGGACGATGAACCCATGAAGGCTTTCATTGAGCGGTACCATAGCATGGTGCTCGAGGTCGGGGGATATGAGTCGCTCGAGGCCTTGGAGAGTTTGAATGGAGCCTTAAAGATCGGAAAGCTATGGACTCACCTGAGGATCCAGGGTATACCGGATTATGCCATCGCTCTGGAAATAGCCCGGAAGTTTGTTTTGTTGCAAGATGATGAGAGAATTACCCGGAGGGGGACATCTATCAGAGAGAGGACGATGAGGCAGAAGCTCCTCGCAGGCCAGACAAGGAGTTCAAAAACCACCACCCCGAGGCGAAGGGAATTCAAGCCGGTACCTCGGGATGACCGGGAGGGATGACCGGGAAAAGAGAATCTCAACTCAGGTGAACCATGTGGCCGAGGAAGAGGCATACATTCCTCTGAATAAACCACTGGGGCAAATCGTCATGGAAATCCAGGGAAAAGGTCTCTTGATAGAACCTGACCTCAGGAGATTCCCGCCAAACATGAGGAATAGTAAATCCTATTGCATGCATCATAATTTGAGGGGACATACGACAGATGGATGCAAAGACTTGCGGGAGAAAATGGAAGACCTGGCTCGAAATGGGTACTTGAATAAATATATTGACCATGAAGTTATGACGGTCAGGCAGAGAGCGCATTGCCGACAGGTGAACACCATTGCAGGGGGAAAGACACTGGCCGGTGACTCTAACCGATCAAGAAAAAACTATAGTCGAACTCAAGGGTTGGAAGTGTTAGAAACAGAACGGGCCTCGAAAATACAAGGTGGTCGGGCAGTGCTAATAATGTTCACGGATGAGGATGCTCGAGGGGTGAGTTTCCCCCATTATGATGCATTAATAATCAAGGCGACAATCGGCGATTCTGAGGTAAACAAAATCCTAGTGGACCCCGGGAGTGCAGTGGATATAATCTCCAATGATGCTTTGGACTGCCTTGGTGTGGAGTATGCGACTCTAACCGACGATGGGACTCCCCTATATGGCTTCGGGGCTCAACGGTCGTCCCATTGGGAAGGATACAATTGGCAATGAAGATCGGAACCCGTCCCCGGACTCGGACGATTATGATAAATTTCACGGTGGTGGATTGCATGAGCAATTACCAAGTCATTGTTGGTCGGCCTTTCATGATGAAGACAAAGGCTGCAATGTCTTGCTATTACTTAAAGTTGAAGTTCCCCACCCGGGAAGGGATTGGAATCGTGCGCGGGAGTCAGAAGGTGGCTCAGAGCTGTTTTTCCACCCTCTCACGGGAAACCATCTACATTAAAGCGGGTACCCGGAAAAGGCTAGGGAATGAAGACGGGGAAGAAGCAAGTAAGGATCCGGGTCCTCAGCCAAAGAAAGTTTCACGGCTAGGGGCAATCGAAGAATTAGAAGTGATAGAACTTTTCGGAACTGGGAAGAGTGTAAAAATAGGGGGAGACTCAGACGAGGTCCTGAAACAGGACCTGCTGAAGTGTCTAAAGGAGTACCCGAACATCTTTGCATGGGGACACGACGATATGCCAGAAATTGATCCGAAGTTCATCAATCATCGTTTAGCAGTAAACCCATCACACAAAACGGTCAAGCAAAAAAGAAGAGCCTTTAACCAGGAACGGTGCAGGGCAATAGCTACCGAGGTAGAAAAACTATTGAAAGCCGGTTTTATCAGAGAAGTGAAATACCCGGAGTGGGTATCGAATGTGGTATTAGTAAAGAAATCCAATGGAAAGTGGATGATGTGCATGGATTTCACCGACCTCAACAAAGCATGCCCGAAAGACAGCTTCCCACTACCAAACGTAGATTAGTTGGTGGATTCGACGGCCTACCAGGGACTGCTAAGCTTTATGGATGCCTTCTCGGGATATAACCATGTCAAGATGCATCATGAGGACGAGGAGAAAACAACCTTTGTTACCGATCATGGGCTTTAATGTTACAAAGTAATGCCCTTCGGATTGAAAAATACGGGGGCAACCTTTCCGAGGCTAGTGAACAAGATTTTCAAGCCATCAAGATTTCAACCACCATCGGCACATCGATGCCGGTATATGTTGATGATATGATAACAATGTCTAAGGAGCCAGGGTGTCACGTGGCCGATCTGAAGAAAACCTTTGAATTGCTGAGGAAGAATAATTTAAAGCTCAACCTGGAGAAGTGTGCCTTCGGAGTGGCCTCGGGAAAGTTTTTGGGCTATATGGTAAGCTCCCGAGGCATAGAAGCAAACCCGCATAAAATCCAAGCCGTTATGGACTTAAAATCCCCCAAGACGATAAAAGAAGTGCAAAGCCTGACCGGTAGGGTGGCCGCGCTCAATCGATTTATTTCCCGAGCAACCGACAAGTGCCACCCCTTCTTCAAAATCATCAAGAAGGCAAAAAAGGAAGTCAACTGGACGCCAGAATGCGAGGAGGCCTTCCTGCAGTTAAAGCAATACCTGCGCAGCCCTCACTTCTAGCAAAGTCGTCCCCATGTTCGGAATTCCTCGGGCTGTCATCACCGATAATGGAAAACAGTTCGATAGCAAAGATTTCAGGAAGCTCTGTGAAGACCTCCAGATCGCCTTAAGATTCGCCTCACATGCCCATCCCAAGTCTAACGGGCAGGTAGAGGCGACAAACAAGACCATCAAATCCAATCTTAAAGCTCGGCTCGGAGCCTGCAAGAGCTTATGGGTCGAGGAGTTACCAGAGGTGTTGTGGGCACATCGGACGACCTGTAAGGATTCCACAAGGGAAACTCCGTTTTCATTATCATACGGATGCGAATCGGTTATTCCAGCAGAGATCGGAATGACTACCCAC
The DNA here is from genome assembly GCA_019454045.1 of Zanthoxylum bungeanum. Classification (NCBI taxonomy): domain Eukaryota; kingdom Viridiplantae; phylum Streptophyta; class Magnoliopsida; order Sapindales; family Rutaceae; genus Zanthoxylum; species Zanthoxylum bungeanum. The sequence continues at coordinate 22,300 of SKCR01005603.1, read as the reverse complement.
CGGGTCCGGCATTATAAAGACAGACATAATAAAGAACTTATCAAAAGTCATCTCGACCTAATCGAAGAAAAGAGGGAGAAGTCGCTATGCTAAGACAACACAGTCTATCAACAAAGAATGGCCCGTTTCTACAACAAAAAAGTTCGGACCCGTGTTTTTCTTCCAGGTGACTTGGTATTGCGAAGGGTCACCTTGAACACTCGAAGGCCGGAGGAAGGTTCGCTAGGTGCCAAGTGGGAATGGCCCTATAGAATTATGGAAGTAGTAAGGCCGGGTGCCTATACTTTGGAATAGCTGGACGACACACGGCTAAAAAAGCCTTGGAACTCCAAGATGTTGAGGAAGTACTTCCAATAGGTTTTTTCTTTATTTCTTTTTTAAACAACCCGACATGGGGTTAGGAGATCAAATAAACCCTCTCCCAAAATATCCCGCGGAGAGTCGTAGGAAGGGCAGTAGGTCCCCGAATATGTATAAAATTTTCTTTTTTCAGTTAAGAAAATCTTCACTCGCTTTTTTTGAAAGTCATATTCAGTACTTCAGGGACATACTCGACGAGAATGGATGATTTGGGATCAGGAAAGACACCAAACCGGTGACATACCAATCACAAGTGCTACCATAAAAACCCCGGGTAAAAGTGCTCTGACCTAACTCATTTCATTTTTGAGGATCAAGACTGCATCAAGGGATGAAGCGCATAAGGGAGCACGCGAAGCCTTTCGTAGTAGAGTCAAACCCCCGAAACTGGAGCATAACTACCCTATGACTTGTATTAATAAGGGATATTTCGAGTGTTGGACAATTATGACCCATAGCTTCACTATTTGTACAGATCATAGTGTTGTTGTACAAATTAACTATGTGACAAATGAGATTGCACTCTTATCATTTGTGATTAGATCACCTCGATATATAAATGATGAGAGGTCCTTATGATTTTCTCCTGGATTGAGAATGATATGAGACAGTATCAATCCAAGAAGGATAAATCATTAAATATCCATAGTCAGAGTATTATCGAGATTGGACATCGATGAATACGTAAAAGACTAGTATTACACTTGTGCGCGTTGTGAGGGCACAACGTCATAGTTCTCGTATATTTGGGTATAGGATACTCATGCAACTGTAATAGGAGGTTGTGTTTCACCGATGGTACGGGAAACAGCTTCGCTCTGGATAGACCCCCTCGGAATTCCATTGGTAGTATGACTACGTGTCTATGGAAGTCCGAAATCAAGGTAGGTGTATTTGGTCTTAACTTGAGACTTGCACCGCTAATGCATACGACAATCAATATACTTTGGTTGAGGTCGTCCAGGGCTTTAACCGGTTCCTGTGTACGCCAATTTTGGGTATATCGAGAATCGTAGTATGTTGGGTGTGATGTCAAGACGGAAGTGTCACTCCAGTCATATGGAGTTGATGATCGCGCAGGGATACAGAACTGGTTCTCTATAAAGGTTGCAACCGTCGGGATAATATGACTTGGTCATGATTATCCGATTATAAAGAGACTAGTTTCTCGTTATCTGATATATGCATCGTACGAGGCAGACACTGTACCAGCCCCATGCCTTGCATGTGATCATCTGATACTGGACAGAAATACGAAATACTACGGTATACTACGCTTGATATAGATCCTTATTCTTGTAAGGATATTTCCGAAGAATTGGGTAGGCATGGTGCTTTGCTAGAAGCCAACCTTGTCTTGTAATCGGTAAAACGTAGTACTTGGTACTCACGTGTTCGAATTTAGAATTAATTCATTAGCGACGTGAATAGTGATTATGCTTGGCATGATTATTTAATTAAATTAGATTTAATAACGACACAACGGAAAATTCATTAATTTGGAATTAGCGAACCCGAGCCCGAGATTATTTGTGAGCACATTCGCATTTCGAATTCGAGTGCGGCAAATCAAATCAAGCGTCAAATCGCTAGTCGCATCTAGCGTCACATCATTCGTCAATCAAGTGATGGATGTCTTTCACTTTGAGTGATTGACGCCAGTCACTATTCACTGAGTGATGATTGATGGCAAGTTGATGTGTGTGGTTGGCATTTAATGCTTTGTTTTTGGAGGGAAAAATTGGTGTATAGGTTTTGGAAATCATTTACCAATTTTATGAAAACAAAAACATAACACATAAATCTCTCTCTCTCCTCCATTTTCTCTTCATATCTCACGCCCAAGAGGGCTTATTTTTCTTCTGGTTCTGCCAGTGTACTTCCGTGAGTAGTGAAGGAAAAGGGAAGCAAGTGCAGTGAGATTTGTGGCAAATTTCTAGAGAGCTAGCACTCCGAGAGACATACGAAGGTGATAGGGTAGCTCACCCATGAGCCGGGAACCATTCGACGAAGCTTGGAGCTTGACGAAGGAGACCAAAATGGCGCAAAACAGTGAGGTGAACTGCTGCAGTGGGCGTGAAACCAGTGGGCAGAAACTTCGGTTTTGTTGCCTCCGCGTCGCTCAACCGCTCGATGTAAGTATTCTGCGACTTTCTCGATTTGTATTCGCACTCGTTTCATGGCTTGTATTCGATCCTATGGACCTAGAAACTCCAACAATGGTATCAGAGCGAGTAAAAGCATGAAATTTGACATAGGGTTAAAATTTGGGTAAAAATGTGTTTGAGCATGATTTGTGAAATTGGATGAATGAGTATGTTTAAATGTGTTTTTATTGAGGATTGATTTGATCAATTTGAAGAAATCTTGTTTGGAACAAATTTCCCCAATTTTTTGAGCTTGGCCGAAAATAATGCCCTTTGTGTTCTTGGTGAATTTTGATTTTTTGATTCATTGGATGAGTTAGGATCATTCGGGAATATAATTTAATGTCGATTATGGATTTAATCGAATTAAAACCGAATCGGACATAATTTTCCCTTCCAAAGCCGAGAACTATAAGCATGATTGGGTTTGATTTTGATTAATTTGTGTTGGACACTAATTGATGTACATTAGCATGATTAATTAGCCTAATTTGTGTTTTGGAAATATTGATTTGGGTGATTAATTATGTTAATGCACTTTGGTTTAATTAAATGGGAAATTTGGAATTTTTGTGTTTAATTAAATTGGGCTTGAAATTGTATTTGGGCTTAAATGTTGTTATTGGGCTTAATGGGCTTTGTTGTACAAAGTTTGGTTAAGGCAAATTGGATTGGATCCAATTGGGCCCAAAACCGCCTCCATAAAGCCCAAATACAACAAATGGACCTTTAAAGTTTAATTGGGCCTAATGGGCCAAGATTGATTTCTAGGCTTATAGGGTAACTCCCGGATTGGATTTTGGTTATTCGGTTTGACCCGAGTTGACCAAAAGTCCACACATTAAGAAATTAATTAAAAGCCCATTGGACTTTAATTAAATTAACGTTGGACGTTAATCGGGCTTTGAGACCCGTAGTGACAAAATTTGGAATTTAAGTCGTAATGGTTCGTTTAAATAAAATGTGTTATTTAATTTGGAATTAAATAAGCGAATTAGAATTAAATACAAATTGAATTGGATTTAATTATGTAGTTTAATTTAATTCGAGAATTTGTACTTTGAGTACTTATTCGCAAAAACGAGTTTGACTCGAGCAAAATCAAATCGTTGTTTGAACATTGGATGGTCACTAATTATCAGATTAATTAATTTGATTAGATTGATTGATAACATGCTTGTGTGAATACATGGTTGCGATGCATGAATAATGTATATCAGATGGATATTAGATGGGTGGGACAATTTTAGAAATTGTGTAATAAATTTGATTTATTAATTGGACCTGCGTGTCCAGCCTTATCACCTCATATTCTTTGTATTATCTTCTCACCTATTCCCCTCAATGCAAATGAGGTTTCTTTAGAAGTGTAGTGTAACAGGTAGAAGAAATATTTGTGCTAGCGGGAGAGAGAAAAGGAGAGATTTGATCTAGGATCAATTGTGTAAAGTATCCATCCGCATATCATTATTACTTTTCATATGCGCTTTATTATGTGTTTAGAATGCATGTTTAAGGGTGTATGATGATGAGACCTTAACAAAGATAATAAATTGGTTGCCAATTTCCACACGAAAAACCCTCGCACAATATTAAGCGTCTTTCCTTCCATTGAGTGATTCTCACTCAAGATCTAAGACGTCATTGGTTTGTTGGCCAAAGTCAAGGCCTTTGTTTGTCGAAGATGTGTTTGAAATCAGTGTCTTGTCCAAGTTGTGGTTTGTTGGCCAAAGTCAAGACCACTTCTTGTCCATCGACATTGATTACGAAGCTTTCCATGGTCAATGGGTCGCGCTTGAGTGGGATCACTAAGTTTGTTGTGCCAAAGCCAAGGCTTAGTTGGTTCAAATGAAGATGGTTAGGTAATACATTGGATGTATTGGCATATATAAGATATATGTTTCGGACTTGGATGTCCCCCTACCGGATCTAGGAATTGGATTGGATCCAATCGATCTTAGAGATCTACCTAGTTAATTATCATACAATTTGTTGGCCAAAGTCAAGATTGTGTGATATTTAACGGGATCCTAGCCCACTAGGAAACACGGTTTCCCGAGTACTCGACAAAGGGTTAGAGGCTCGCCGAAAAATAGTGGGAGACAAGAATTGAATTTGCAATATTCGTTCAATTACTCGCCATACGCGCTCAAACAATATCATTCGTCAAATAAATTAAATGTTAGTTGGACTAATATTTAAATTGTTGTTTTAATAAATAGTTGGACTATATATATTCAAACTATTCATTTATATTTGATTATATAATTGGATTATAATAATTAATATATTTGATTTAATTAATTATAGTTTATTAAAATAGTTGGACTACAATAATCATTATAATTAATGGTACCTTAATCATTGATTAAATAGTTGGACTATTAAAGTCAAGATAAAATTGAAAGATTGACGTTTAATTCATAATCCTAGGGAAAATGTAATTAAATGCCTTAATTTTCAAATTGGGAATAAATTTCAGGATGGTCCTGGAAAAATAATAAGTTATTTTATTTGATAAAATAATATATAAGCCTAAACCCGGAGTTAAGCAAACAGTATAGCATAATCTTTGGAAGATTATGTGATGATAACTTTAGTGCTTAATCCATTATACTTACCGCAGTAGACTCCTTAATTTCTGAATCAGAACTAAGGATTGGATCCTTAAAGTATGATAAAGAAATTGAAGGATCTTCAAATATCTATTTTAGATTTTAGAAGTACTAATATTGCAATAGTAAACTCTTGGAGAGTTAATGACTATTCTCAATGAGATAAAGTCAAACTTTGCAATTAGGCAAGTAGCGCAAGGCGCACCTTTCTCCGATATTCTAGAAGGCCAAAGGCTTCTAGAGTGTTGAAATGGGCAAAGGCAAAATCATTATAATCTTTTAGAAAGATAAAAGACATATCCCAAAATGTCTGACTAATTGTGACAAACGGGATCGCGGAAGCGTGACTGCCGTTTGGACAAAGCAGACATTAAGGAATTGAAGACGAACAAGGCTCTGATTTCAAATATGTTTGTCAACATTATGTTCACTACTAGTATTAAAATTAGATTTTAAATACTTAGTGTGATACATAAATATATATTGATGTTCGGAATCTGTTTTGAACAGGATACTGACTTCAATAGAGATTAATATGCGGATTGGAAACGGGACGAAAGTCGTTGTTTTAACCGTAGATACCTGAATTTAGGAACTACCTTCGGGTTAGTACTTAAATTAGGAATCTGTTATAATGTAACTAGTTTGACTAGATACATTATCTCTATATCAGTGTTTAACCCGCTGCGGGTGAACCTTTATATTCTAGAACACTAAAGTGTTTTATTTTATAAAGATGATATTGATATATACACATTAGATGTGAATAACATCATTTATATTTTGAATATAAATAAATCTCAAACGTATATAATGACAAACAAATAGCTCAAACTGATTTGATCAGGTGAAACTAATTGTGGCATTGTTGTCTGGGACACAATTAAACGAGACTCGTATATCCACACTTTTGAAGAGCGGGTACCAGGACTAATTTGATTCCATTCAAATAAAGTCTATGAATCTAGTTTACTAGGCAAAGTCCCTAAAACACTATTTACTTGGTAAAAGTGTAAATGCCACTGATATGTTAGCTATAGTTCATAGTGAAGCAAGTGGGCCCATGTCTAGCTAGGCTAGATGTGGATATGAATATTTTGTGACCTTACATATATGGCATCGCGTTATGGTTATGTGTTTCTTTTGAAGAACACAAATCATAAACTTTTAAAGTTTCAACACGAAATAAACAAACAGATCGGCTAAAGTATTAAACCGTCACGGTAAGACCGTAATGGAAAAATACTTAGGCGATAAGTTTCTAATATACTTGAAAGAGTATAGTATTCTTTCAATGATGACTCCTCCCGGAACACGTCATTTGACGGTGTGTCCGAACCGAGAGACCGAATTGTGTTAGATATGATAAAGGTTATTCATGAGTCGCTCTGAGCTACCATTTCCTTCAACGGATAAGCATTAACAGTGCAGAACTTATTTAGAATAAGGTTCCATATAATCTGTTTGACAGATTTCATATTAGATATGAACAGGAAAGAAACTGAGTTTCTCACTCCTGATAATTTGGATATGCTAGGCATATGTTTGGATGATACCAAACTAGAACCCAAATTGGATAAATGCCGAATTGTAGGTTATCCTAAGGAAACCATAAGCATAGTGCTTATACATCTCACAAGAGAACAATTAGATTGTTGCTCACCATGCGGTTTTCCTAAGAGGAATACCGATATGCAGTGGTAAGTGGGAGGATAGTAAAAATCGATGAAAATCAGAATAATATTATTATAGGCATCGAATCCTTAATGGAACACGTATAGTTTATCAAGGATGAAACTATAACATTAATCTTCGAATACACAAGAACCACGTAGTTCGGAGAGAGTCAGAGAACATCCTGGGTATGGGTTTCTGATCTCGCCTCATAAAGATGTCAATCTTATTGAGGTATACCAACTGACTACGTATGAGGAAGTGATACAAGGTATCGACTCCCTATTATGACAAATTGTCATGAGTCTGAAATGGATTCCATGTATATCAACTATGTTTGGATACTAGTTGATGTACCGCATGGCATTGTGCCTATTGGTTCTATATAAGTCTTCAAGGAAGACATACATGGATGGCAACGTACCAACGTATAAAGCTAGGCTTTTAGTGGAAAGGTATCTTTATCAACATTATGTTGATTACGATTCAACCTTTTACCTATTGCCATGGTAAATCCATTTGGATGATGCTTGCTAATGCTGCATAATTCATTAGATGAAATATGTAAGCCTAATGAGAAAATCGCTTTCCTAAAAAGGAAACCTTTTGGAGGATGTTTACAACATGCTGTCGTTTTTATCGTACATTAACTAGAAAACAAGGTTTGCGGGTTAATCAATCCATGTTTGGATTGAAGCAAGCATAGGTTCTTGGAATTACCATTTTGATGTAATCATAATAGTTTATGATTTAATTCAAAACGGAAATGATTCTTGTGTATAAGGATGTTAGTGGGAGTGAACTGATAGTGGCTGTCCTAAATAAATAATGATAAATATTTCATTTCTTAGAAATGATATTCCCAATAAACAATCGGCGAAAGCTTGGCTTTCATGAAACTCTCCGAGAAATCGTACATTGAAAAATGTACGCTACCTGGTGTCTCATACGCTTTGAGCATATGAAGTCACAAACAGACCAATCCAAGTGATAGTCACTGGATTGAAGTTAAGAACATACTTAGTGTCTTAAAGAACTAAGGATGCTGTCTTAGTCTATGGAGAATGAGAACTTGAAGTGACTGGGATCACTGTAGCAAGTTTCCTAACCGATAAAGACAATTGAAAGTCGCAAACGGTACTATACAGTTTGAATAACGATACAGTGAGCTGGAGATCTTCCAAGCAAGATACTGTTACCGAATAAACAACAAACGCGGGTTATTGTTGCAGCTGAAGCAGCAATAGAAGCCTTCTGGGGTCGATAAATATCTAATTAGATTAGATATAGTTCTTTTAGCAGCTGAGCTAGGCTACAACACATGCTAAAGAATTAATGGTCTCATCAACGATCCAGATACTTCGATAATCATCTGATTCGTTCAGATCATACATCGTGGCGATGTGATGATCGAATAAATCGCATCAGACGATAATCATGAAAATCCGTTGATGAAAGCCCTTTCTCAGCAATTGAGCCAAACCGTACATAGTTCGGGTGTTAGACACTCGAGTGACTGGCTATAGGCCAAGTGGGAGATTGTTAGACAATTATGACCCATAACGTCACTATTTGTACAGATCATGGTGTTATTGTACAAACTAACTATGTGACAAAAGAGATTGCACTCTTATCATTTGTGATTAGATCACCTCGATATATAAATGATGAGAGGTCCTTATGATTTGTTCCTGGATTGAGAATGATATGAGACAGTATCAATCCACGAAGGATAAATCATTAAATATCCCTAGTCAGAGTATTATCGAGATTGGACATCAATGAATATGTAAAAGACTAGAATTACACTTGTGCGCGATGTGAGGGCACAACGACATAGTTCTCGTATATTTGGGTATATGATACTCATGCAAGTGTAATAGGAGGTTGTGTTTCACCGATGGTACGGGAAACAGCTTCGCTCTGGATAGACCCCCTCGGAATTCCATTGGTAGTATGACTACGTGTCTATGGAAGTCCGAAATCAGGGTAGGTGTATTTGGTCTTAACTTGAGACTTGCACCGCTAATGCATACGACAATCAATATACTTTGGTTGAGGTCGTCCAGGGCTTTAACCGGTTCCTGCGTACGCCAATTTTGGGTATATCGAGAATCGTAGTGTGTTGGGTGTGATGTCAAGACGGAAGTGTCACTCCAGTCATATGGAGTTGATGATCATGCATGGATACAGAACTGGTTCTCTATAAAGGTTGCAACCGTCGGGATAATATGACTTGGTCATGATTATCCGATTATAAAGAGACTAGTTGCTCGTTATCCGATATATGCATCGTACGGGGCAGACACTGTACCAGCCTCAGGCCTTGCATGTGATCATCTGATACTGGACAGAAATACGCAATACAACGGTATACTACGCTTGATATAGATCCTTATTCCTGTAAGGATATTTCCGGAGAATTGGGTAGGCATGGTGCTTTGCTAGAAGCCAACCTTGTCTTGTAAATCGGTAAAACGTAGTACTTGGTACTCACGTGTTCAGATAGTCCGACGACCGATTTGACTGCCAACATATCTGGGGATCTCATGGGTCGCTTCCAAAGATTCACCGATGACATATGTCTCGCACTTTTAATTAATCTGGGATTAATTAGATGAGAGAGAAAATTAATCTGGGATTAATTGCGGAGATATTTTATCTGGAATAAAATATCATTTAAAGAGAGAGAACGATTAATTTGGAATTAATCGGTAAATTAATATATTTGATATATTAAACGAAATTAGATTTCGACGCGGAATTAAAATTAGATTTTAATTCGGGCGAACGAATTAATTTAGAATTAATTCGTTAGCGACGTGAATAGTGATTATGCTTGGCATGATTATTTAATTAAATTAGATTTAATAACGACGCAACGGAAAATTCGTTAATTTGGAATTAGCGAACCCGAGCCTGAGATTATTTGCGAGCACATTCGCATTTCGAATTCGAGTGCGGCAAATCAAATCAAGCGTCAAATCGCTAGCCGCATCTAGCGTCACATCATTCGTCAATCAAGTGATGGATGTCTTTCACTTTGAGTGATTGACGCTAGTCACTATTCACTGAGTGATGGATTGATGGCAAGTTGATGTGTGTGGTTGGCATTTAATGCTTTGTTTTTGGAGGGAAAAATTGGTGTATAGGTTTTGGAAATCATTTACCAATTTTATGAAAACAAAAACATAACACATAAATCTCTTTCTCTCCTCCATTTTCTCTTCATCTCTCACGCCCAAGAGGGCTTATTTTTCTTCTGGTTCTGGCAGTGTACTTCCGTGAGCAGTGAAGGAAAAGGGAAGCAAGTGCAGTGAGATTTGTGGCAAATTTCTAGAGAGCTAGCACTCTGAGAGACATGCGAAGGTGATATGGTAGCTCACCCATGAGCCGGGAACCATTCGACGAAGCTTGGAGCTTGACAAAGGAGACCAAAATGGCGCAAAACAGTGAGGTGAACTGTTGCAGTGGGCGTGAAACCAGTGGGCAGAAACTTCAGTTTTGTTGCCTCCGCGTCGCTCAACCGTTCGATGTAAGTATTCTGCGACTTTCTCGATTTATATTCGCACTCTTTTCATGGCTTGTATTCGATCCTATGGACCTTGAAACTCCAACATCGAGATGTTAATCACGGGGAGGGAGTGCCCCCGTAAGATGGTCGGCCTGGCTAGCTGGGGAAATACGGCTGCAAGGAGTGTGTTCCCACACGTTTTGTCTGACCAGTGGATCCGTGAGAAGCATAGCACGAGGATGGATTATACCCTCGTGGTGATTTCTTGCTCCAGTTTTACCGAGCATAAGGAGGAGATGCCCTTAATGTTTCGGACACTCTTTGATCCCTACCTATTTGGTCATTCGGATCCGTGAGAAGCATAGCACGATGAGAGATTATACCCTCGTGGCGTTTGCTTGCTCCAATGTTACCGAGCATAAGGAGGAGCATGCCCTTAATGTTTCGGACACTCTTTGATCCCTACCTATTTGGTCATTCGGATCCGTGAGAAGCATAGCACGAGGAAGGATTATACCCTCGTGGCATTTGCTTGCTCCAGTGTTACCGAGCATAAGGAGGAGCATGCCCTTAATGTTTCGGACAGTCTTTGATCCTTACCTATTCGATCATTCGGATCCGTGAGAAGCATAGCACGAGGAAGGATTACACCGTCGTGGCGTATACTTGCTCCACCGTTGTAAGGAGGAGCCCTCGAAAGAAACGCAGGCTCCATAGTGACCTGACTTATAGAGGAATGTGCCCTTACCATCCTAAACGCTATTTGATCCGAATCCTGGTTCGCCAGGACTCTGAATTGAAAGATTCAAAATTGTGTTTTTCAGACCTCGGACAGAACGCTGTTTTGAGGTATTCGTGCTGTTGTTTACACTTGCAAAATGTTTGGTTTCGAGTCACTCCCATTTTTTGATTTTATTTTCCAAAGTTTTGTTTTTATTTTTCGCGGGTCTGGCAAGGGGACGCCCCTGCCAAATTCGATAGGGCTTCAAAGGTTGATTCACTTCCCTTCCGAATAAGTCCCAAGGATTAATCGACTCGGGGCTGAATTCGTTCCGCCGAGGCCAATACTTGAGTAATCGGCTCGGGGCTGGATTCGTTCCGCCGAGGCCACTTGGTTATTCGGCTCGGGGTTAGATTCATTCCGCCGAGACCACTTAGTTATTCGGTTCGGGGCTGGATTCGCTCTACCGATGCCATTTTGTTTCTCTCTGCTCGGGGTCGGGTTACGTCCCACCGAGTCGGTCTTTTGGACTGGGGACGTAACATTTCCCCCAGTGCCAAGTGTTTCTCTCAGCTCGGGGTCGGGTTACGTCCCACCGAGTCTGTCTTCTGGACTGGGGATGTAACATTTCCCCCAGTGCCAAATGTTTCTCTCAGCTCGGGATCGGGTTACGTCTCACCGAGTCGGTCTTTTGGACTAGGGACGTAACATTTCCCCGAGTGCCAAGTGTTTCTCTCAGTTCGGGGTCGGGTTACGTCCCACCGAGTCTGTCTTCTGGACTGGGGACGTAATATTTCCCCCAGTGCCAAGTGTTTCTCTCAGCTCGGGGTCGGGTTACGTCCCACTGAGTCTATCTTGTTGGACTGAGGACGTAACATTTCCCCCCAATGCCAAGTGTTTCCCTCATCTCGGAGGCGGGTTTCGTCTCACCACGAGATCATATTCTCGGGTCGGCCGGGCCGCGAGTGATTGTTTGCAGGGAAGCATTCGGAGCAAGTATGAAATACAAGAAATGGAATAAACACATAAATAAATATACTTGTGAAAAGTTATTACATGGAGAATAAAGTTTGTTCAGAATTACACGAGGCCCCGTTCGAGTTACCCCTTACAGATCAGCCCGCGCAGGGGCAGATGGTTCTTCCTCGATAGGCTCGGGTAGCAGATGGATTGGCTCAACCTCGGGAGGAATGACGGTGGCTTTCACATTGACGGCCTAAGAGGTCACGACAATTATGGCTTCGGGAGCCGGAGCAGGAGCCTCAGGTCGATTCTCTTCGGGAGCAGGAGCCTCAGGTCGGTCCTCTTCAGGAACTGGGGGTGCCGGGGCAATTTAAATGGGGTCGGGATCCATCACCTCTTCGGGAGAAAGGGGTAGCCATCTTTGAAACTCTTCCTGTGAAATTTCTCCTTTGCAGAAGCGGATAGCCGCGTGGATAGGCCCTATATCCAGGTTAGGCAGTATCATCAGGATGATCTCGGCGCAGTCCCCGACCCCCTCAAGTCTGATTTCGTCCCTCTCGACCTCCAACTCAGCTTCCTTCCTCTCAAGCTCGTCCCGGGCCCGTACTAGCTCTTCATCTTTGGCCCTCAGTTTGGACTCAACACTGCGCACTTCCACCTGTAGGATCTTGTTGTCAGCCTGGGCAGCCTCCAAGTCCTTCTTGGCAGCATCAGTGTTTTTCCTCTCTAGAGAGGCGGCGGCCCAGAGAGCTTTATTTGTTGTATGGGCCTCAACGGCAGCCAGCTCTAGATTTTTTATGTTTTCTTCTTTACGGGCCAGCTCGGCCTCCATTTTAGTAAGTCGGTTCTGGAGCCTCTGGGCTTGGCCACCCTCGGATAAAAGACTCAGGAGGATATCCTTGTTCTTGGCCGCCAGATAGGTCGCCTACCAAGAAGAAACCGAAAATCAGAAATCAAACTAAGTCATGAACTCACAACGAAAATAAGGGAAGTGTGGCTACCTTGGCCATTTGGGAGAACAACAATGTAACAACATCCTCGGGAGAGAGATCTTCGTATCTCGGGATCTTTGCCGGAGGGACCGCTTCGGCCAATTCGTTAATTACCGACACCAGATGAGAAGTGGCCTCCCTGATATCCTGACTAAGGTCCTCTACGCCAAGAATCACGGCGCCTTTCTGTTTTTTGGAGGAACCCTCCGGCACTTTCTTCTCCTTCCGAACTGACTGCCTCTTGCTCAACACTCGTTCCTCCTCCACCTCCCGAGTCAGCTCGGCTTCCTCTGCCCCGAACGGACGCCTCATTTTTCTGGTAGGTTTTGATGGGCTGGCGGGTTGGGCGGAGACTGTTGGCGATGCCCTGGAAGGGGGAGATAAGCTTTGGGTAGCTGACGGGGCTGCCTCTTCAGTCACTTTTTTGGCCTCGGTTGCTGGCCGTTTCCGAGAGGGCCCGGCTCCAACATGGCCGGTTTTCTTTGTTGCGCTAGCCAACTGATCAAGGTATTTCGGCCTCTTCGACATTCCTGCAAAAGGCAAAAGGTAGAGAAGTGGTCAGTCCAGAATCTGATTAAATTCAAATCATTATCATGCTAAACAAACAAAGGGATCGGTCAGAGAGTTAGTAAGAATCTACCTATCCGCCCCGGGACCTTCGGAGGAGCAGTCCGAATCAGGCCTGACTCGACAAAGGCCGCATCATTAACCAATTGCTTCCAATGGTCGGCATATCACCGAGCCCAGCGCACCCGCGCCCGGACCTGATGGGAGACCTTGGGAGCGTCCCTCCAACAAGCTGGGAAGAGTCAAAGAAGTTAAAATCCTATCATAAAATCAAGAGCATGAACACTAAGGGTTAGATTTCTAACCTCCCGCTCTAAAGATATCCGGGACAGAAACCTCATATTCGTATGATCTCAGGACCCGTCCCCAATCTCCTGTGGCCCATAACCATAAATCTTTGAAGTTTTTGTTAGAGTCGGGGAGCTTGCCGACAATATTTGACGAATCAGCATAAGCAGAAAGATAGTACCAACCATGGTGCGTTCTTGGGTTGGCCTTCAATCGATACAACCTCTTCATTTCTTCAAGAGAGGGTTCGCCGAGTCCCGCCCGACTCCAAATCACATGTAGCCCGGCCAAAATCCTCCAACTATTCAGGTTCAGTTGACAAGGGGCGATCTCCATCTCGGCCAGCATCCAGGCGAAATAACGTTGAATTGGCAGCTGGAGTCCACACTCAAAGAAAGCCGGGAGAAGAGCCACTGAACCCTCATCGGGTTGACTAGCACGATCCAATGGACATGGGACTTCGAGGGCAATATCTATCGGAATATCATATCGCTACCGAAGCAGTGCTAGATCGTCTTCAGTTATTTTGGATGGCCGATCCATGTCCAAAGCCGAGCAGTCAAAATCACCGGGCTCTAGGTCCTTCCTAGGAATTCTCTGATGGTAAGTATTTTGTTCAGTCTCGGAAGGGGTGGGGGTAGTGTCAAGGTCATCTATGCTTGGTGCCCCCGAGCTCGAGGAGAGCTCTTCAACAGGGGGTCGAAGGTCTAGCAGAGTTTGCAGAGGAAGACCTGTTGTCAGACATCTCTGACATCCGAGAAATAAAAAATGGGGGGAGGTAAGTCTATAGCTAATTTCTAAAACGGCCAGGGATTTCACAGTTACCCTTGGATTCCGGGAAAACTAAACCTGTGGGTTCTAAATACCCTAACAACATCAATCAAGCCATAAATCTCTCCCTAGCAACATAAAGCCAAACACACAAGAAAAAAACAGGATTCGCAACTCATGAAAAGCAAAGTAGGGAGGTCGTTCAGAAGACTTACTTGGTTCTTTTAGAAGGGTTGCAGATTGCTCGGTGCGGTCTGGTTGTTCTTTGAGTTCACTGAGCACAGTTGAGAAAGAGAAGTTCTCGCGGTTGGGGAAATTCGAAGCGTTCGTAAAAGAAGGCAACAGTGTATTACTCCGTTTTCTTATAGTCTGTTCGGTGCATTAGTGGCTGTTGGATCGAACGAGGGCGTCAGATGTACGCCACATGTCGTTTCTTAAAATGATCTTTCAGAGTTGGATGGACGGCTGAGATTGGGCGTCCTTTGAGTTGGCGATGGCGGTCGGATTGCTTGCTTTTTGGCGGGAGGACGACGGATGGTTGATAGTGGCAGGCTCCCATTAAACCCTAGAGGTGATCTGATGGGCATTTAAGAGGATGTGACGGTTGCGCGTCTCGAGGGCGGTCTACGAAAGGGCAATAAATGGATTTTGCTTCTGGCGGGAAAAGAAGTCAGTCTGAGCATCTCAATCGTACCGAGGACATGGTGGCGACAGGCCAATAAACTTCTCATCACAAAGGCTAGCCGTCACTCCATCAGGAGTACTATTCTTTTTATGTAGTTCCCGGCACCAACTTGTATACTCGTTGGAACCGAGAACTAGAGGACAGATGTTGGCGGTATTTTCAGGCCCTATGATATTTAAGCAGTACGTAAGGGGTAAAAAGGTAATTCCCTTCTTGGTCAAGATCATTTATGCCGACCCGTCCACTAAAAGCCAACAGTAAGGGGCCGAGCACTTTACGATCGGTAACCGACCACTCCAGACCGGATGGTCGGGCATTATCAGATCGATAGCAGCATTCTCAGTTCAAAAGACCATTGTGACCGACCTCATGAAGACCGAGAAATATGGCGGGATGTGTCACAGAAGATAAGACATCCTATTTTTACGGGTAAGAAGATAAGTTATCCTACTTTCATGGGGAAAAATTGATAAGTTAGTGTCCTAATAGGATAAAGGAAGTGAATGTAGTTTCGACTAAGAATTCTTATGAGAAAATGAAAATTGTTTCTTTGCTATTACAAATAGGAGGGGAAAGCGTGCTTGTAAGGGGAGCGTTGAGAGTTGAGAAGAGAACAAGAGAGAATTAGACTTGTAAACACAAAACAGATCAGAGAAACATATTTCGGTAATAAAACATCGTCTGTTCTGTGCCCGTGGATGTAGGTTGGATCTGATTCGCCGAACCACGTTAAATCTCTTTGTTGATTGGTGAATTTACTTATCTTTTGCCAAATTTGCTTTTGGTTTCCCATAAACAAAACAAATTCACAGTTGAAGGATGATTGTCTCGGGAGTAAAAAATCATCATTGCCCCTGAGACCGAAATCAGCCGTCAACAGTTATGTAGGCTGGATCTGATCCGCCGAACCACATTAAATCTCTTTGTTGATTGATGTATTTATCAATCTTTTGCCAAATTTGTTTTTGGTTTCCCATAAACAAAACAAATTCACAGTTGAAGGAGGATTGTCTTGGGAGTAAAAAACCATCATTGCCCCTGAGAGCGAAATCAGCCGTCAACACTATAATTTAATTTCTTTTATTTCTTCAATCTCATATGTAATTAGAATCCAGTAAAACATTTTATTTTTAACTTTCAATTTCTTCTTTACTTGTTTTTGTAACATCTTCTTATATTTGATTGTTTATCCCATTCAGACTTTTAAAGATTTTTTTTTATAATTGTTTGATTAAAAAATCAATCTTTTATTCACTTCCACTCATCTGATACACCCACACATGATACTTTTTAGAGCCATCGGCAGTATTACAAAATTATAACAAAACTCAAATTTTCCTCTAATTTTATGGTAATAATTATGAAAAAACATGTGATAAATTGTCCTTTTTATTGGAAAATTAGGATTAAAAAATAGTAGAGGAAAGAACTCTCACTCTTTTTTTAATATTTTTTTTATGATGCACACTTTTTTATAATTATAATTTATTTTATTATTTTAATAATTACATCATAATAGATGGACCCATACAATTACGAGGCCCGCCTGTTGTGAGAAAGATGACGTGCACAAGAAATCACAGGACTCCCATGTTACTCAGACAAAACTACACGTGGCAGCACGGCAAGTCGAAAGCTCTGAAGAAACCTTCGTAATCGGTAATCCCCAGTGTGACTCGCACTTCCTCCAACGACAACTCGGATCGCGGACTCGGACTCGGACTCAGTCTCAGGCTCATACTCTCAATTTTCATCTCACCTCCGATTTTTAACATCGGCTCAGTAAATCGCTGTAAGATCATGCAAAATTTGAACTTCGAAATTTTATTAATTTAATTCCATCTTAGGGTTTCCATTAAAATCCTCTAAATTAAGCTCAGTTATTAACAATAAATTTTGACATGAATTATTGTTTTTTGGTGATGAATTATATGAATGCATTTAGGATCTTGTTTTGCTTTGGTTTGGTTTGGTTTTTAGTGTTGGTGTTGTTGAAATGATTAAACTTGCCAAGTGAAGAAGCCAACGAGTTTGAATTTTGTTTGACATGATCAAAGGTGGCGATCGAGTTTGATGTGAAGGTGATGTTGTTAGTTACATTTGATTTATGACTTGTGATTTATACTTGATTGTAAGTTTTAATGAGTGTAATCTGGTGGAATGATGAATTGAGTTTTTTATTTGAGTGAAAGTTCGAAAGTATAATTGCATCGTTACACTTGTTGCCATAGTTAATGTTGTATTATATGTAAAGTGAAATCATAAGCTGGTGAATGGAAAGATTTGAGAGTGTTTATTTTTGCGACAATGTTGAATAATAACCATTAAAGTTTTGCAATATATACTTTTCTCATGTCATGCACTAATTGATATGAGACTGAAATCTGAAGCAAACGAATGCTAACGACAATGTCGGGGGCAGCTGATATGCTTGCTGAATTAACTGATTCGGAAGTTTTCACTCTCTTTAGATCAAGTTGCCAACTTTCAGATTTTTGTTATCTCCCACAAAAGTTTTTAGCAAAATTAGTACTCAACATACAATAACACTAACACATATTTCTGTTCACTTTGTGCCCACAATTTCATATCAGGGCTTCAGAGGGTCTCGTGGAACAATTTAAAATTTGCAACTGCAGTGGTCTACAAAAAGATTCTGTTGAATGGACTTTGTAGTCTGGTCGTCGTAATGTAAGAACTTGTCTTTGTCTTGTCAACCTTCTCCTTGGTATTTTGCGTTATAGTTAGTTATTACGGAGAAATTGTGTTTCTTATACTTTGCAATTTGAATTTTCTTTCCATTCTCTGTTTCAGATGGAAGAAGTTTGTCTCAATACTGAGCCAGTATTTGATGAAGGTGATGAATATGAGGGTGATGGAGACTGTAGAGCAGAACAAGAATATGGAGCTGGTGAGACTCATTTGAAGAAGGATCCACCCCAGCCTACTGTGGGTTTGGAATTTGATTCTTTTGATGAAGCTTATGATTTTTATAATGCTTATGGAAAAGAACGTGGTTTTGGCATCAGAGTAAGCAATTCATGGTTTAGATCAAAGAGAAAAGAGCGGTATAGAGCAAAACTTAGCTGCAGCAGTGCAGGTTTTAAGAAAAAGAGTGAAGCAAACAACCCGAGACCAGAGACTAGAACTGGTTGTCCTGCAATGATAGTCATTAGACTCATGGACTCTAAAAGATGGAGAATAGTTGAAGTTGAGCTTGAACACAACCATGCTGTGAGCCCTCAAATTAAACGGTTTTATAAGTCCCATAAAAAAATGATTATCTCTGCAAGAAGAGCACAAACGCCACCAGAGCCTGTTACTGAAGTGCGTACCATTAAGCTGTATCGAACTGCTGTTGTGGATGATGGATGTAATGGATTTTCTAATGTTGATGAAAGAGAGGGTTTGATTCCCATTGATCACTCTAAACATTTGGAACTTAAAGAAGGAGATGCACAAGCACTGTATAACTATTTCTGTCGAATGAAGTTGACAAATCCCAACTTCTTTTACTTGATGAACATTGATGATGATGGGAGTTTGAGAAATGTGTTTTGGGCTGATGCCAGGTCCAGGGCTGCATGCGGGCTTTTTAATGACACAGTTGCAATCGACACAACATGCCTCACTCACAAATATGAAATACCACTGATTTCATTAATTGGTGTGAATCACCATGGACAACAGGTGTTGTTAGGCTGTGCCTTCCTTGGACAGGAGTCGGTAGAGAATTATGTTTGGATCCTCAGGGCATGGCTGAATTGCATTCTTTGCCGGCCACCAGAAGTTATTATCACCGACCAGAGTAAACCCTTGCAAAGTGCAGTCTGTGAGGTTTACCCAAAATCCCATCAT
Source organism: Zanthoxylum bungeanum (assembly GCA_019454045.1). Classification (NCBI taxonomy): domain Eukaryota; kingdom Viridiplantae; phylum Streptophyta; class Magnoliopsida; order Sapindales; family Rutaceae; genus Zanthoxylum; species Zanthoxylum bungeanum. The sequence goes on along the minus strand of SKCR01005603.1, from coordinate 3,145 downwards.
TGTTACGGCATGTGGTATATAATGCAGAGAGTGCCCGAGAAGTTGGGAGGATTAAAGGGATATGAAGCAATCAAAAGACAGTTGAACAAAGCTGTCTATAGTTCTTTGAAGATAGTTGAGTTTGAAACTGCTTGGGCTGATATGATAAAGCAGCATGGACTTGGGGACAATAGATGGCTTCAAACACTGTATGAAGACAGGCGACGATGGGTTCCAGTTTACTTGAAAGACACATTTTTTGCAGGAATGATCCCTGTCCAAGAAAATGAGAGCTTCAATGCATTTTTTGATGGCTATGTACATAAACATACATCTTTTAAGGAATTTGTTGACAAGTACGATCTAGCTCTGCACAGGAAGCATATGAAAGAAGCCGTGGCTGATCTGGAGTCAAGAAAGTCATGCTTTGAATTGAAAACAAGATGCAGTTTTGAGGTGGAGCTCTCAAAAGTGTATACAAAAGAAATTTTTAAGAGGTTTCAATCCGAAGTTGAGGGAATGTACTCTTGCTTTAACACAAGACAGGTGACTGCTAATGGGCCAATAATAACATACACAGTAAAGGAACGAGTTGAAGTTGAGGGGAATGAGAAGGAGGTGAGGAATTACGAAGTTTTGTACGAGACAAGTCAGGCGGATATCCGATGCATATGCAGTTTGTTCAACTACAAAGGTTATTTATGCAGGCACGCATTAAATGTTCTTAACTATAATGGTGTCGAGGAAATCCCATCTCGATACATTCTTCCACGATGGTGTAAGGATTATAAACACACGGGTTTTCTTGATCAAGGATTCAGTAATGCTGATATGTATAACTCAATTTACTGGTATCATCATCTGTATAAACGCGCCATTCCAGTATTGGAAGAAGGGGCGCAATCTCAAGATCATTATAAGGTTGCATTGCATGAATTGGAGGAATTGTTGAATAGATTTAATCTTGTAGAGGAAAACAGTGTAACAAAGTTAAAAGATGTTCCTATGTCTTAACTAGTAAATTATAAGTTACATGCCTTTCTTCATTTGTACATTTGATGTATATACTCTCTTTTTTATAGACACAGATCCATTGATTATATATTGGAAATGACTCTTAATATGGTTCTATATTGATGTCAAATGACTCCATTACTGGATCAGTTCAAGGTCATTTTAATCATATTAATCATTTTTATAAATTTCCAATTTTTTTTTTTTACCGTTAGGTGAGGTTGTTTTTGACATAATTATATCTCTTTTTATGATTTTTTGTTTATGTCAATTTAAGTTTTTCCCGGCCGCATTTATATCTTGTGAAGATAGCAATAAATCTCTTATAGCAATATCTTGCTTGTCTGTCAATTAGATGGATTTGATATGACTCCATACAATTGTAAATATATGTTTTCATTGTCTCCAAAAATGTAAACAAAGATCATAAGAATACAATTAGGGTTTTGATGAGAAAATTAGAAATATTACTTAATTAATGTTTTTGAATTTAGTATCAAGAGATGTCAAAGGGTGGGGTTATTTACACTCTACAAATTTCTTTGGACACTCTATTATTAAGTACACTCGTGTGTTAATTTTAAAATTTTGATTATTACTTTTTACACTCTTCAATATACCAAAATCGCCATCACTTAAATGATTTATATTAATTAATTTTGTTTATTTTACACACTCATAAAAATACTTAGTACACTAAAAAAAAATTTTAATTCTTCTTCCTCTATCTCTCTCATTCCATTAGCATTTTTATTTCATTTCATTTTATTAACAAATACACTCTTTATTCTTATATTATATAAAAAATTATTTTATTAATTATTTTTAGTTATTTGAATACTAAGTTGCACTAATTCTGATAGTATGAATGCTACACCAAATTTATAAGATGTTATTATCTTTTTTTTTAAATATATTAAACAATCCAATAGTAATTCATCAATCAATAGGTTTTAGGTTTGGAAGAAAGTGCAAAACAGAAAACAACAAACAAAAAATTTTAAAAAATAAATATACATTATTTTTTTCAATAATTTCCATCAATCAAAAAATAAAAAATAAGAACTTACATTCATTTTCTTTCTTATTTTAATATATAAAATTCAACGAACAGCCCCACAAAATTTACCTTAGAATATATTAATTAAGAAAATAAAAGGTTTTAGGGTTTGAAAATAGAAGAAAGATGGATGAGTGTGCTTAATGAGTGTTCAGAGAAATAATATATATTTATCTACTATAAGTTGTTTTTAATAATAATTTACATCGGGAATATTTTAGTAATAACTATTTTCATTAAAATATATGTGTTTTAAGAAAATTTTAAAATGCAAATGATTTTAACTTTAATAAATTACTATTAAGAATTTTAAACACTTTCAAAGACACTCGCCACGTTTGAAAAAAGGCGCCCTTCTACCAACGACAAAGCAGAAGAGTCCATTTACATTTTATCTCATCCTTGCTCCTTGCCGTGGTCCTCAATGCAAATTCCTGAAGAAGACAGCTAGATAAAGCTTTTTCATTTCATGTGTTTCTACGAAATTTTCAAAAATGTGAAGCTAGAATTTACTCCAATTTATTCTAATAGCCTAATTTTTTAAAAATATTTTTCTAATTAAAAAAGTATTTTGATCAATAATATCCTTCAAATATATAGGTGGTGATTCGTCTTCTTACATCATGTGTTGTGTCATAATCATATCGTGTTAAATTTAAATATATATTATGAGACTCATTTTCAATAAAATAAAATAAAAATCTTTAAACTATTCAGTAGGTATCTCCATAACATGTACAATAAGTATAACCAGGAGTTGGTGGATTAAAGTCATATACGACCTCTAAAGGAGAATATGAAGTAATAGAATGACTGCTCATATTGTATGAAAATTCTATGAATGGCAAATAATCTTCCCAAGACTTCAAATTCTTATTGAAAATAGTACGCAATAGTTGGGATAAAGTTCTATTAAATACTTCAATTTGACCATCTGTATGTGAATGATAAGTAATAGTAAACAATTTTTGGTTCCCAATTTACCCCACAAAACTTTCCAACAATAGTTAAGGAATTTAACATCATGATAAGAAATAATACTCATATTCAGTGACATGGTTGAACATAGTTTAGAGGTCTTTATGGATGATA
>SKCR01005602.1:0-25648 GCA_019454045.1 Zanthoxylum bungeanum | reverse complement strand
ATATGTTTCGGACTTGGATGTCCACCTAACCGGATCTAGGAATTGGATGAGATCCAATTGATCATGGAGATCTACCTAAGTTAAATAGCATACAATTTTTATTGGCCAAAGTCAAGGTTTGTGTGTTTTTAATGTGATCTAGCCCACTAGGAAATTCGATTTCCCGAGTCCTCTACAGAGGGTTAGAGACTTGAAGAAAATAGTGGGAGGCTATTATTGAATTTGCTATTTCGTTCAGATAATTAGCCTTACTCGTCTTTCAAATTATTTCGTCAATATTTTAATAATTAGTTGGACTAATATATTGTTATTTTACTTGTAACAGTTTGACTGTACCCATAACATCGTTGACTTTATAGTTGGACTATAGTTGTCAAGATGACTGGCAAAGGTAATATCCGCGACATAATCATGGGCAATAATGTCTTCAAAGGGACAAACTTTGCCGACTGGGAAATGAACCTCAAGATAGTGCTTGGGGCTGAGAGGGTACTGTATACTATTCAGAGGCCTCTCCCGCCTAACCCACTGAGCCACTGGAGCTAGAGTTATGGAAGACTCATAGTGACGATTGTGACCAAGCTCAGTCAGTTATGCTAGCTGCAATGACCCAGCATTTCAGACGCCAAAACAGGGACTTGGATCCCTATAACATGATGGCAAGATTGCATGATCTTCACCGCACTAACAAGCGGATGAAGAGGTACGAGCTAGTAAGGAAACTCTTCCGCTCCCGGATGACAGACGGCGCATCAGTTGAGGCCCACGGGACTCAAATGATCGCTGACATAGATGAGTTAGCCAATATGGGCATTGTCTTGGAGGCAGAGCTGACGATTGATATGATATTACAATCGCTGCCCCGATACTTGAAACAAATCATCGTCAACTATAAGTTGATGGATACTGACGACACTCTCGGAGAGTTGTTGTCCATGTTGAAGGAGTCCGAAAGGGAACTCCTAAAGGGGAGCAAGCGCGAGGCGCATTTTGCATCGACCTCTCATGCGCCAAGGGCTGGGCCCAAGGCAATTGGAGGTGCGAGGAAGAAGAATTTCAAGAAGAATGGCAAAGGCAAGTTGACAGTGGCTTCTAGGAAGCCAAAGGACAAATCTCGCGACATCTGCCTCAACTGCGGCAAGAGGGGTCACTGGAAACGTGACTGCCGAATGAGCAATGGGCAGAGGGAGGATATCAAGGCTAGCAAGGCTATCGCCTCTGGTATGTTTGTCATTGAGATAAATATGAATACTTCTAGTTTTAAAAATTGGATTTTTGATTCTGGTTGTGGTGCTCATATTGTATGACTGATGTGCAGGATCTGCATGATAGCAGGGTGCTGGCATCGGGGGAGATGGATCTACGGGTCGGAAACGGAACACCAGTTGCTGTTTTTGGCCGTAGGGACTTTTGTTTTAGAACTGCCCTCAGGGCATGTACTTAAACTTTTGAACTGTTATTTGTACCTAGTTTAACTAGGAATATTATATCTGTATCCTTGTTAACCCAGCAGGGTTACACTTTTGTATTTAGAAACACTGGGTGTTATTTATATAAAAATGATGCAGAAATTTGCACAGCTGTTGCAAATAACGGTCTTTATATTTTGAATATAAATGAATCTCCTAAAATGACAAACAAAAGGCTCAAAAGGAGTAATCTAAAAGATGAAGCTTATATGTGGCATTGTCGTCTAGGACACATAACAAGACTCGCATATCCACACTTTCGAAGAGTGGGTACTTGGACGAATTTGATCTCAATTCATATGACGTCTGCGAATCTTGTCTTTTAGGCAAAATGCCTAAATCACCTTTTAGCGGTAAAGGTGAACGTACCACAGAACTGTTAGCTCTCGTTCATACTGACGTATGCGGGCCCATGTCTAGCCAGGCTAGAGGTGGATTTCACTACTTCGTAACCTTTACAGATGATGCATCTCGTTACGGTTATGTGTATCTTATGAGACACAAGTCGGAAACTTTTGAGAAATTCAAAGAGTTTCGACACGAAGTGGAGAAACAAACAGGGAAGAGTATTAAGACATTACGGTCAGACCGTGGTGGCGAATACTTAAGTTATGAGTTTCAAGATTACTTGAAAGAATATGGTATTCTTTCACAGTGGACTCCTCCTGGAACACCGCAATTAAACGGTGTGTCCGAACGAAGAAACCGCACCTTGTTGGACATGGTAAGGTCAATGATGAGTCGCACTGAGCTACCAATATCCTTCTGGGGATACGCATTAAACAGTGCTATACTTATTTTGAATAAGGTACCGTCGAAGTCTGTTGAACAGACTCCATATGAGATATGGACAGGAAGGAAACCAGGTTTCTCTTTCCTGAAGATTTGGGATGCTGGGCATATGTTAAACGTTTGGAAGGTACCAAACTTGAACCCAAATCTGATAAATGCCTTTTCGTAGGATATCCTAGGGAAACCAAAGGATATTACTTCTATCATCACCCGCAGAGAACAAAGTATTGTTGCTCTACATGCATTTTTCTTGAGAAGGATTTTATAAATGCAGTGGAAAGTGGGAGGAAAGTAGAACTCGATGAAGATCGTAGTGATACTGTTCCTGGCAATGAATCAACGACGGAACAAGAACAGACCGTCCGGGATGAGTCTGTGCCACAAACTTCACATACACAAGGACCGCGTAGGTCGGAGAGAGTCAGAACAGTACCTGAGAGGTATGGGTTCCTGATCTCACCTCATGTAGATATTAATCTTATTGAGGATAATGAGCCGGCTACGTATGAGGAAGCGATACGAAATATCGATTCCGCTTTATGGCAAGAAGCCATGTTTGGACACTGGTTGATGCACCAGAAGGCGTAAAGCCTATTGGATGCAGATGGATCTTCAAGAAGAAGACCGACATGGATGGCAACATACAAACGTACAAAGCTAGGCTTGTAGCGAAGGGGTATCGTCAACAATACGGTATTGATTATGACGAAACCTTCTCACCCGTTGCCATGATTAAATCCATTCGGATAATGCTTGCAATAGCTGCATATTTCGACTTCGAGATATGGCAGATGGACGTTAAGAACCGCTTTCCTTAATGGAAACCTTTTGGAAGGATGCATCAGGGTAGGTGTATATGGTCTTAACCAAAGTTTTACCGATTGTCGCAAGTACTAAGCGATGTAAGTCTCAGGTTAAGACCATATACACCTACCCTGATGCGGCCTCCCATAGACACACAGACATACTACCAATGGGATTCCGCGGGGTCTATCCAGAGCGAAGCTGTTTTCCGTACCATCGGTAAAACACAACCTCCTATCGCACTTGCATAAGTATCCAATACTTAAATATATGAGAACTATGCCGTTGTGCCCTCACAACGTGCACAAGCGCAATACTAGTCTATTCCGCATTATCGATGTCCGATCTCGATAATACTACGACTAGGGATATTTAATGATTAAACCTTTATGGATTGATACTGTCTCATATCATCTCAATCCGGTACTAATCATATGGACTTTCGCCATTTATATATCTAAGTAAATAACATTACAAAACGGCAAAAGGCAATTTCATTATCACATAGTTAATTTTGTACAATAATACAATATCATTTACAAACAGTGACGCTATGGGACATAATGTCTAACAAGAAAACGACCTAGGGTATGGGTTTCTGATCTAACCTCATAAAGATGTCAATCTTATGAAGGTATATCCACCGACTACGTTTTAAGGAAGTGATACAAGGTATCAACTCCCTAATTATGGCAAAGTGCCAAATAATCCGAAATGGATTCCATGTATGTCAACCAGTTTGGATACTAGTTGATGTACCACAAGGCATTGTGCCTAATGGTACTTAAAAGTCTTCTAGGAAGACATACATGAATGGCAACATACCAACGTACAAAGCCGGGCTTTTGACGGAAAGGTATCGTTATCAACATTGTGTTAATAACGGTTCAACCTTTTACCTATTGCCATGGTAAATCCATTTTGAAGATGCTTGTTGATAACTGCATATTTCATTTATGAAATGTGTCAGTTGCAGATCAAAATCGCTTTCCTGAAAAGGAAACCTTTTGGAGGATGCTTACAACATCCTGAAGATTTTGTATAACCGACAAACAAGGTTTGCGGTTATTCGATCCATGTTTGGATTGAAATAAGCATAAGGTTCTTGGAACTGACATTTTGAAATAATCATAATGGTTTATGATTTGACTCAAAATGAAATAATTCTTGTGTATATAAGGAGGTTAGTGGGAGGGCACTGACAATGAAATTCCCATAAATAATCGGTGAAAGCTTGGCTTTCATAAGAAATTCTCCGTAGAATTCTGGGGAGTAACAACCTTTATTCAAGGAATAAAGATCTACTGGGATAGATTTGGAGTTGTTAACACTCTCTGGGATATTGTACATTTAAAATGTACTCGATATGGTGTCTCATACGCTTTGAGCATATGGAGTCACAATCAGGACAATCCAAGTGATAGTCATTGGATTGAAGTTAATGACATTTATTAGTATCTTAGAGAACTAAAAATGCTGTCTTAAATTATGGAGTAGGAGAACTTGAAGTGACTAGGATCACTGCTGCAAGTTTCCAAACCGGTAATTACTACTGCGGTACTATAAAGTTTGAATAATGGGACAGTAAGCTGGAAATATTCCGAGCAAGATAACTGTTGCCGAATTAACAACAATTGTGTATTATTGCTGCAGCTGAGGCAGCAATAGAAGCCATTTGGATCGAAAATAAATCTAATTAGATTAGATATAGTTCTTTTAGCAGCTGAGCTAGGCGTCAGCACAGGCTAAAGAATTAATGGTCTCATCGACGATCCAAATATATACTTCTATATTCATCTGATTCGTTTGGATCATACATCGTGGCGATGTGATGATCGTATAAATCGCGTCAGAAGATAATTACGCAAATCCGCTGACGAAAACCTTTCCTCAGCAATTTGAGCGAACCGTACATAGTTCGGGTGTGGGACACTCGAGTGACTGGCTATGTGCCAAGAGGGAGATTGTTGGACAAAATGACCCATAGCGTCACTATTTGTACAGATCATGGTGTTGTTGTACAAATTAACTATGTAACAAGGAAATTGCACTCTCATCATTTGTGATTAGATCACCATAGATATATAAATGAAGAGAGGTCCCTATGATTAGTTCCTGGATTGAGAATGATATGAGACAGTATCAATCCCCGAAGGATTAACCATTAAATATCCCTAGCCGGAGTATTATCGAGACTGGACATCGATAATGCGGAATAGGCTAGTATTGCACTTATGTGTGTTGTGAGGGCACAACGGCATAGTTCTCATATATATAAGTATTGGATACTTATGCAAGTGCGATAGGAGGTTGTGTTTCACGATGGTACGGGAAACAGCTTCGCTCTGGATAGACCCTTCGGAATCCCATTGGTATTATGACTATGTGTCTATGGGAGGCCGAAATCAGGGTAGGTGTGTATGGTCTTAACCTGAGACTTACATCGCTAATACTTACGATAATCGATAGACTTTGGTCTTGGTGGTACAGGGCTTTAACCGGTTCTGCGTACACCACTTCTGGGTTTATCAGAGAGTCGTAGTGTATTGGGTGTGATGTCAAGACGGAAGTATCACTTCAGTCATATTGGAGATGATGTCACGCAGGATACGGTATTAGTGCTCTTAAGTGCTGCGCGGCCATCGGGATATTATGACAAGGTCATGTATATCCGATTATAGAGACTAGTTACCAGACATCCGACATGTGCTTCGTACGGGGCAGACACAAATCCAGCCCCATGCCTAGCACGTGACTATCCGATACTGGGCCGATATACACAATACTACGGTATACTACGCTTGATACAGATCTATATATATTCCTGTAAGAATATTTCTGGAGAATTGGGTAGGCATGGCGCTTTGCTAGAAGCCAACATTGTCTTGTAAATCGGTACAAACGTAGTACGAGGTACTTACGTGTTCGGATAGTCCGACGACCGTATTTACTGCCAAAATATCCGGAGATCTCATGGGTCGCTTCCTGAAGATTCACCGATGACGTATGACTCGCACTTTAATTAATCTGGATTAATTAGAAGAGAGAGAAAATTAATCTGGGATTAATTGCGGAGATATTTTATCTCGGATAAAATATCGTTAAAGAGAGAGAACGATTAATTTGGAATTAATCGATAAAATAATATATTCGATATATTATAAGAAATTGGATTTCGACGCGGAATTAAAATTAGATTTTAATTCGGGCGAACGAATTAATTTAGAATTAATTCGTTAGCGACGTAAATAGTGATATCGCTAGGCGTAATCATTTAATTATGACGCAACGGAAAATTCGTTAATTTGGAATTAGCGAACCCGAGCCCGGGATTATTTGCGAGCGCATTCACATTTCGAATTCGAGTGCGGCACGCAAGTCAAATCGTGCGTCAAATCGCTAGTCACATCAAGCGTCGAATCAAATGTCACTTTGAGTGATATGACATGTTGTCACTTGATTTGAGTGATTGATGTAGAAGTTGAAAAAGCAACTTTTGCTTTTTGCTTTTTGACTTTAGCATTTAAAGAAAAGTAAAATATATGGTAAATGGTTTTAATTTTGAAAAAATATAAAAACCTATTACATTTTATTTTCTTTATACTTTTTTTTCTCTCACCTTTTACGCATCTCTTCCTCTCCCTCTCTTTTCTCTCCTTTTCCACTTTCGGCTTGGAGCCGATTTCTTCTCCAAAAATTTCTGGTTTGACCGAAATTTTGAGAAGCAAATGAAGAAGAGTAGTGCTAGCACACACGTGGGTTATATTATGGTGATAGGGAAACGAATTTGTGAGCTTGGAAAGCTTGAAGCTTAGGGCTTCAATGGAGTCTTTCATGGCCGATTTTTGGAGCATCAAAACAGCCCCCACCGTGCAGTCCACTGCAGTTCAAGAAGGCCCAAAATCGAGCTTGATAGAGGCAGAAACATGAAGTGCGAATTTGGTCCATCTTTGATGCATCTCTTACCGATCCATGTGAGTTTTTCCGCACCTCACTTGGTTGTATTCTACTCCTTTTTATGCATGATTTATGATCTTGGGACTTGATTGAAACTCAATATCATGTCTTGGTTAAGGGTTGTTTATATAGAGAATGGCTAGGGCTACTCCTTGTCTCACAAGGAAGGGATTTGATTTTGTGTTGAGCAAGGAAAGTCAAGGATTGAGGGGGACAAATTTGGTTTAGATTAGGAATACAATATATTTAATTGGTTAGGATTAGGTATTTAATTTGTTAGATTAGGAAGTCAATATTTTTAATTTGTTATGATTGATTTTAATTAGGTATATCATCCTTTTAATTTAGGTATATAACATATTTGATTTGTTTAAATTAGGCATGATTTTATTTTATGTTTTATTTAATTTGGTAAATGATTTAATTATTATCTTATTTAATTACATTATCTAATTAATATTTAACTTAATATTGGATTTAATTTGGTTGTGTATTAGGGTGAATGGGCGTGTGGGCCTTATTGTGGGCGTGTGGGCCTTTGGTTGGTGGGTTTAGTTTGCGTGGGCTAGGTGTGTGGGCTTGCGGGGGTTTTAGGTCAAGGCCAAGGGGCTTGCGGGGATTTTGGGCCGAGGTTAAGTGATTTGTGAGTGTTTTGGGCCGGAAATAATTTTTAAAACGGAAAACCAACAAGTAACCCGAAGCTCAACCAGCGAACTTAATCCAAATATGAGTCAATTCTTGACTCCTCCCTTCCGACGTCCGTTTTTCCGCGGCTTCCGCGACTTAAAAGGTAGTGCCTCCAACTGAGACTCATCATCGGGTTTCACATGCAAAAATATAATGCCTATAGTCGCCCCCACTTTGATGGGACTTGTGCAGTGTGTGACTTTGAACAATCCTATCAAAGTTATGCAATGCATTCTCACTTACCTAGCTCGTCTGCTGCCTCGAGCTGAGTTGGTGCTACAGTGGACCTCGATCATGGGACGTATCCCAATAACTGCAACTAACAACGGGGGCACCTCCACCCTGGGCACCTCGACCCAACACCACTGACAATAGGGACCTCGCCCTCAAACTAATGGTGTAGTGGGCACCTCGACCCTGGGACGCATCCCGGAACTACAACCGAGAACGGGGGCACCTCAACCCTGGGCACCTCGATCTTGGGACATATCCCGGAACTACAACCGACAACGGGGGCACCTCGACCCAAAACCGCTGACAATAGGGACCTCGCCCTCAAACTGATGATGATGTGCGGCTTCGCCCCCAAGCCGATATGGGCCTCGCCCCCCTGGGACTTATCCCCAAAAATTATTGATGTGGGCCTCGCCCCCTGGGACTCATCCCCAAAACTGAAACTGTGCTGACGCTGTTTGGCTCATTTCTGCCGCTTTCTCTTTTCTTCGAACCTGCGAACACAAAACAAAACAAACACGGAAAGAATGCAATGTTACGTGTATGCATGAATGATTTTCCTACTCCGTTGGGTTAGGTCTTCTACCAATTCCATTGGTGACTGCTCGGTCCTTTCTTCCTCAGGCAAAGTACTGTTTCAATCTGTCACATTGATCGGCTCGGTGAACTTGTTTCCTTCTAAGTCTGATAGCCTCACTGCTCCATTTCCCATTACCTTCTGCACTATGTAAGGTCCTTCCCAGTTAGGTCTGAATTTTCCTCTCGGATCTGTCGTCGATGGCCTCGACTTCTTAAGTACCAAATCACCCTTTCTGATCTTGGTGGGACATACTTTCTTGTTGGATGCCCGGGCTAGTCTCTTCTGATACAACTGCATGTGATATAAAGACTTCATTCTCCTCTCATCCAGCAGTGCTAACTGATCAAACCTCTGTGCGGCCCACTCCTGTTCCGGTAATTCTGCCTCTGTTAATACCCTCATTGACTGTATTTCCACTTCTACTGGCAATACTGCTTCCATTCCATAGACAAAAGAGTAAGGTGTGGCCCATGTTGCTGTTCTTACTGATGTTCTGTACCCCCACAAAGCATACGGTAATTTCTCGGCCCAATCTCTGTAATTTTTTGTCATCTTGGCTAAAATCATCTTTATAGTCTTGTTGGCTGCCTCAACTGCCCCATTTTCATACGGCCTGTACGGTGATGACTTATGGTGACCTATCCCGTACCTCTGTAACATTGCCTTCGTCTCTCCTTGAAACTGAACTACGTTGTCTGTCACTACATGATGCGGTATACCATACCGACAAATGAGGTTCCGAGCTATAAACTTTGCCATCTGTTTTGCTGTAACATTGAGAAATGATTCGGCTTCCACCCACTTCGACAAGTAATCTACTGCCACTACTATGAAGCGATGCCCATTCGATGCATTCGGTTGAATTTCTCCAATCTTATCAATTCCCCATGCTGAGAAAGGCCACGGCTCTGACAACCCGTGCAACTTTGTGTGCGGTAAGTGATTCAAATTATCGTGTGCTTGATAGTCATGACAGTGCTTTACCATCTTCGCGCAGTCTGTTTCCATGGTTGACCAATAAAAACCTTGTCTCACTATCTTGCGGGACAGATTCAACCCGTTCATGTGCGGACCACATACCCCAGCGTGTACTTCTTCCATTACATGCTGAGCTTCTTCTTTTCTCAAACACTTCAACTGAATACCGTTTGCTTGCCTCTTGTACAGTTCCCCTTTCAAAGTCACATACTGGGAAGCTAACTTCTGAATGGCTATTCTGTCTTTTCTGTCTGCCCCTTCCGGGAGTTAACCATGTTCCAGATACCTCTGAATGTCATAATTCCAAGGTTTACCGTCGTCGACCTCAACTTCCAGAATTTTTTCTATCTCATAAACATGTCTGCTTGCTGTTGTCAGTATCAACGGTCTTATCACTAACTTTTCTGGATTTTCCCAAGCTGCTGCAAGTGTAGCCAATGCATCTGCCATTTGATTCTCTTCTCTCGGTAAGAGCTGAAACTTACACTCGGGGATAACCTGTGCCAACTTTCTGAGGTAAAAAAGGTAAGGTTTCAACCGTTCTTCTTTCAATTCCATTCTCCTCGCATCTGTTGGACTACCAACATAGAATCTCCGTAGACTTCCACACTCCCGGCCTTCAAGGCTATCAATGCTGTCAAACCAAAAGCACATGCTTTATACTTGGCCATGTTATTATTCACTCTGAATGTCAACCTCTTGGCTAAAGGCAAAGTCTCTCCCTCGGGGGTCACTATCACGATCCCAATTCCGGCTCCCTTGTAATTCACTGCTCCGTCAAAATACATCTTCCATCTCTGAACAGTTATTGCTTGGATCTCTTCATCTGGAAATTCAAACTTGTACTGATCCCCCTCAACAGGTTGTAATGCCAGAAACTCTGCTACTGCTCGCTCTTTGATCACTTTGGAGGTGAGATACTCAATGTCAAACTCTGTCAGCAATACCAACCATCTGCCCAATTTTCCCACTAGTGAAGGCACATAATGAAGATATTTCAGAGGATTTTCCTTGGCCACTACCTGGATCTTGTATGACTGGAAATAATGCCGCAATTTTCTGGAAGCACATACCACTGCAAGACAGATCTTCTCAACTTCCTGATATCGAGCCTCATACGGGAGCATCTTCTTACTCAGATAGTAAACTGCATGTTCTACCCCTGTCTCATCTGCATGTACCATCATTGCCCCCAGTGCTTCTGATTCTATAGCCAAATACAATACCAAAGGTCTGCCCGGTCTCGGAGGTTTCAATACAGGAGGCTTTACCAAGTACTCTCTGATTTTGTCGAAGGCTGTCTGACACTGTTCATTCCATCTCACTGGCTGATCTTTTCTCAATAGTTTGAAGATAGGCTCACATACTGATGTCAACTTGGCGATGAACTGACTAATGTACTGAATCTTCCCCAAGAATGCTCTGACTTCTTTTTCTATCTTCGGTGCAGGCATTTCAGTGATTGCCTTGATTTTCTCAGAATCAACCTCTATTCCGCCCATTCCCACTGTATGACCAAGCAATTTCCCTGATGTCACCCCAAACACACGTTTCTTGGGATTTAGCCGCAGGTTGTATCTGTCAACTCTCTGAAGGAACCTTTCCAGTGCTGCAATATGCCCAACTTTTGTCTCTGATTTCACCATCATGTCATCCATATACACCTCAATCTCTTTGCGCATCAAGTCATGGAAAAGTGTAGTGGCCATCCGTTGATAGGTAGCTCCCGAGTTCTTAAGCCCAAACGGCATTACCTTGTAATAATAAGTACCCCACTCAGTAACAAATGCAGTCTTGTGTTTGTCTTCCTCATCCTTGAGAACCTGATTGTAACATGAAAACCCATCTGCAAATGAATACATAGCAGATAAAGTCGCACTATCAACCAGAACATCTATATGCGGCAGAGGAAAATCATCTTTCGGACAAGCCTTGTTGAGATCTCTGTAGTCTACACACATTTTGACCTTCCCATTTTTCTTTGGCACCGGTACTATATTAGCCAACCACTCAGGATACTTTACTACTTCCAGGAACCCCACATCTATCTGTTTCTTAACTTCCTCTCTGACTTTCTCAGCCCATTCTGATCTCATTCGTCGGAGCATCTGTTTTACTGGCCTCATATTCGGATAAGTTGGTATTGAATGCTGGGCAATGTTTCTGTCTACCCCAAGCATGTCCTCATAGGACCAAGCAAACACTTTGGCATATCTGACCAACACTTTTTCTAGTTTCTCCCTCTCTTCGGAGGTAACTTCACTTGCAATCAGAATTTCCTTGGGACTCTCAGGTGTACCAAGGTTAAATGCAGTAGTTCTGGCCGAACTGATGTCAAATATGCTTGATTCGTGCAGAGTAAATGGAAATGACTCAGGCAAGTAAACAAAATAGATGTCTTTATTATTGGATAATGCAGAAGTACATTCAAACAAATCAGAAAGGTAAATGTCTTCATCATCTATAGGCATTTCTTCCTCTGCAACCAGGTTTTCCTCAGGCTTTTTGTTCTCTCCCATAGTCAGGCTCTCCAACTTCATCAGTTCTTCCTCCCAATTCTCTTCTTCTTTCTTCATAATTTCTTCAACTATCGGCTTCTTACCCAACATATCCTGGAAGATCTCAAACCCAAGTACCACAATTCGATTAACTTCTACAGGTTCATGCTCCCCTTGATATCCTGAAGCTTTCACAAAACACTCCATCAGTTTCAGCCCCTTTTTCTTGACCTTCGGCTTTTCTTCATCAGATTTGTACCCCAAACCCTTCCGAGTAGTCTGTCCTCTAAAATCTGGCACTTTGAACCTTCACCCAGCTCAAACTTCATTTTTTTCATGATCCTAGCCACCCTATGATCCACCCACTCCTTAAAAGTAGCTAACACCTGAAACCTCGGCCACCGCATTGTCTACCTCAGCCCGAATAGTAACAACTTCTCCCCCATGTGGGAACTTGATCATCTGATGTAAAGTGGAAGGCACGCCCCCAAGTTTGTGAAACCAAGGCCTTCCCAACAACAAGGCAAAAGTGGCTGGGATGTCCAGCACTGTAAACTCAACTTCATATTCAATAGGGCCTACCTTGACCATAGCCACAAAAGTACCCTCAAATCTCTTTTTACTGTCATCATAAGCCTTAATAGTCATGCTGGAGGGGTCCAAGTCTGTTGCTTTCATACCCAATCTCACCAGAATTTTCAGCGGGCACACATTGATGGACGAACCGTCATCCACCATCACACATGAAGTTCTCTTGCCCTTCACCTCGGCCCTGATAAATAGAGGCTTATTACGATTTCTCCCCTCCACCGGGAGTTCAACCTCAGAAAAAGATATCTGCAAAGCTTCTTTCTGAACCAACCCAACAAACATTGCAGGGTTAGCATATTCCGGTACCACAATCTTGCTTAAGGCCTCAACCATGGCCTGCCTATGCTCCCGAGACACAAATAACAGTTCCCAAATACTCACTTGTGCTCTAGTCTTCCTCAATTGCCTCAGCACTATATCCCCCTCAGTATTTTCTGCAGTCTCAACCACTTCTCTACCATCTGTCAAAACTTCCTTACCCTTTTCTACCATATCATTGTAAAAACGACCGATGCGCATCATTCCCCTCACTTCTTCCTCATCACTGTAGACAACAGAAACTGGATGACGCTGTTCCGGGCTCGCGGCCCGGTTGGGAGTACGGAGTAGCCCACGGGGGACTAAACCAGAGAATAAAGGAGTCGCCACCCGGTGTGAACCGGGAAAATGATTTAAGGCCGCACTCACCCCTCGCAAGGGAAGACCTCAAACCGTTGGGTTCGGAATGGTCCATTACTTATGTCGTATGTAATGAATGGATTTGTGCAATATTAACCAAGTCTACTCAACATACATGTTGGTCAAAGTAGTCTAAATTCTTATAAAGTCTAAATCTAGATTTGCATGCTTCAAAAGTAAACTTTCATAACATCAAACACATGATATCACACATCAAACATGTAAAATAACCAATGATCTAAACATAACATAACTTAAATTCCTAATACGAAAGGTAAATAACTAAGTTATGCTAAAAATAAAACAACATTCTAATAGCCTAATCATGCTCAAATACAAGCTTGGATGAAATGAAATATGTGAATCCTTCAAGTGGTACGGGGCATTGTATCCCGAGTGCAAACCATAATACCGTCCATTCAGATTCGGCTATGGAATTTATGTCCAGGTTTCCATCCAATATACCACAAGAAAGAACACACATTCCATTCACTCGAAATTATATCACATATTAAGTCATTATTTCATGTGAACAAATTCCAAATAACATGCTAAACTAATTATTCAAACTAAACACATTTCCTAAGTCATTATTTCATGTAAATAAATTCCAACAACATGCTAAACTAACTATTCATGCTAAACACATAAAATACATTTCCTAAGTCATTATTTCATGTAAATAAATTCCATACAACATACTAAACTAATCATTCATGCTAAACACATAAAATACATCTTCTAAGTCATTATTTCATGTGAAACAATTCAAACCATATGCTAATCTAATTATCCATTATAAACATCATAAAACACATCTCCTAAATCATTATTTCATGTAAATACATATAATAATATAAACCCTCAGGTCTAACCTTTTATGTCGTTCTTTGGAGGTGCGTTATACGGCCGTCGGAAAGGCTAAGACACCACGATTCCATCGGTTCGCTGTTTCGATGTTTTTCTCACTGTTTCGCCATTTCGTTCGCTGTTTTGAGTTCGTTTCACTGCGATTTAATTCTCCACACTTGGCTCACTGGTTGGCAGTGAATTATGGGCTGTTTTGGTGAATTTTGAGTGGTATCGGACTACCGTTTGCTCGGTTTCTCAAAGACTTTCAAGTACAGTTTTTGCTCACTGTTTTGATGACTTTGGGGACTGTTTTGAGTCCTTTTGAGCTGCTGTTTTGGGCGAATTTTGGAGGGTGTTTAGGGCAGTTTTTTCACTGGTTTGGGGACTAAAATTTGGGTGATTTGGGTGCAATTTCCAGGGGGCAAAGTGGCATGAACTGCAGGCTTAATTTAGCGGCTGTTTGGCATGTGAAAGTGGACTGTTTGGCGTGTTTGAGCTGCTGGAATGAGGGCTGTTTGCTGCTGGTTTGTGGTGTCAGTTTGGGGCTGGAATGTAGTCAGAATTGGCGTGAGAATGGGGCTGGAATGGGAGCCTATTTCAGTGGCTAAATGCCATGAACAATAGAGGCAAGATGGAGGAAGCTTGGACGCCAAAATGAAGGCTGACTTGGAGGGAAGAATTGGCGTGACTTCTAGGGAGGATGGAGAGCAGTTTTTGTTCTTCCAAATGCTAAGTGTTTGCTTTGTATTTTTGCTTGATGTGTATTGATATGTGCTAGGGGTTCCAAGGTGGAAAATGATGGTTTATATAGGCAAATGGGATAGTGGAGGTGTGGGTGTGAATGAGTGAGGTGTGGGTTTAAATGAGTGAGGTGTGGGTGAGAATGAGTGAGGTGTGGGTTTGAATGAGTGAGGTGTGGGTGAGAATGAGTGAAGTGTGGGTTTGAATGAGTGAGGTATGAGTGAGGTATGGGTTTGAATGAGTGAGGTGTGGGTTTGAATTATGTGTTTGTTATTTGTTTATTATTTTGTCAAAGTGGGGTGGAATGGTTAAAGTAAGTTTGGTATATGGGTAAATCATGTTTGAATAGTGTAAGGAGGGGTAATTTTAGTGTCATGGGCGTGGGCCTAATTGATGGTGGGCTTGGTGTTTGATTTATTTTGGTTTCATGGGCTTTGGATGTGGGTTTAGGTGTTTAGGTGGGCTTAGAATGGTTTGCGGTGATTTCGGGTTAAAGAAACATTTTGAAACGAAAATTCAACAAGCGAACTCCGAGCGAACTTAGCGAATTATTTCCAAAATGAGTCAACTCTTGACTTTCTCTTTCCAACGACCGTTTTCCGCGACTTCCACGACTAAAAGGTAGTTCCTCCGTATGAGGCTCATCATCGGGCCGGTATGCAAAAAAATGCAATGCCTACAGTCACCCCCACTTTGATGGGATCTGTGTAGTGTGTGATAATGACAGTCTTATCAAAGTTCGTGCAATGCATTTTTACTTACCTGGCTTGCCAGCTGCCACCTGACTTGCCTGCTGTCTATAACTGAGTTGATGCTACAGTGGACCTCGATCCTGGGACGCATCCCAATAACTGCAACCGACAATGGGGGCCTCGACCCTGGGAATCATCCCAATATCGCTGACAAAATGGGTCTCGGCCCGGGGACGTATCCCCAAACTTATGCAGTGGGTCAACGACCCTGGGACGCATCCCAATAACTGCAACCGACAACGGGGGCCTCGACCATGGGACGCATCCAGATACCGCTGAAAAAATGGGCCTCGCCCTCGACTGATGATGTAGTGGGCACCTCGACCCTGGGCACGTATCTCGACCCAATACCGCTGACAATAGGGACCTTGCCCTCGAACTGATGATGTAGTGGGCACCTCGACCCGGAACTACAATCGACAACGGGGGCACCTCGACCCAACACCGCTGACAATATGGACCTCGCCCTCAAACTGATGATGTAGTGGGCACCTCGAGCCGGAACTACAACCGACAACGGGGGTACCTCGACCCTGGGCACCTCGACCCAACACCGCTGACAATAGGGACCTCACCCTCGAACTGATACTGATGTGGGCCTCACCCCAAACTGATACTGATGTGGGCGTCGCCCAAACTGATACTGATATGGGCCTCGCCCCAGACTGATACTGATATGGGCCTCACCCCAGACTGATACTCATATGGGCCTCGCCCCCAGACTGATACTTATGTGGGCCTCGTCCCAACTGATACTAATGTGGGCCTCGCCCCAAATTGATGTGGGCCTCGCCCAAAACTGATGTGCGCCTCACCCCAAACTGATATGGGCCTCGCCCCAAACTGATATGGGCCTCGCCCCAAACTGGTACTAATGTGGGCCTCGCCCCCAGATTGATGCTGATGTGCGCCTCACACCCAGACTGATATGGGCCTCGCCCCAAACTGATACTGAAGTGGGCCTCGCCCCCAAGCTGATATGGGCCTCACCCTCAAACTGACACTGAACCTGATGTGGGCCTCGCCCCCAAGCTGATATGGGCCTCGCCTCCAAGCTGATATGATACGGAGCCTCGCTCCCGAGCTGATATGGGCCTTGCCCCCAAACTGATAAAATGCGCAGCCTCGCTCCCAAGCTGATATGATATGGAGCCTCGCTCCCAAGCTGATATGGGCCTCGCCCCCAAGCTGATAAGATGTGGAGCCTCGCTCCCAAGCTAATATGGTCCTCGCCCCCAAGCTGATATGATATGGAGCCTCGCTCCCAATCTGATATGGGCCTCACCCCCAAGCAGATGATGATGTGGAGCCTCGCTCCCAAGCTGATATGGGCCTCGCCCCTGAAGTGTCATACTCAGAAAAGTCTGATAATAATATGGGCCTCTCCCCCAGAGTGCCATATCTGGCTAGACTACTACAGATAATGATGTGGGCCTCGCCCTCAGATTTCCATACCAGGCAAGATTGATAATGATACAAATTTTTTATTTCAACAAACTATACTGCTCTCCTCGAGACAGTCTTAATAGCTAAACATATTTATGTCCTCAACGAATGCTTTTGTGTCAAAACCAAAGAACCTTCAAAGTACTCGATATACTCAAGTCCAATCATCTGAATGGGTGATCTGAGATAGACTCCATGTGTGTGTGTGCCAGAGTTCTTTCGCACCTTAGTCCTTAAGTAAGCCAACTTGGTGATTTCGTTTCAGAGAATCGAACCAGTGGGTCTAACCAACCTGGATGTCTTAATCACATTCTGTGATTACTTCAGCATACTCAACATGATATGGTTTTCGTCTTTTTTCTTTTATCTCTCACTTTTCTTTTTCTTTTTTTTTTCTTTTTTTTTCTTTTCTTTTTCTGACACGCCTACCCTTTAAGGTAGCATTTCTCCTCATGGTGGTCCTAATACTCGCCCATGGGTAGCTTCACGCTTATCAGTTATTGGTGGTCTATTTTATTTTTTTTTATTTCAGAGACTTTCTTTTTTCTTTATTTCCAACCATATCATATATCATAGCACAGTAAACAAGTGTGGACACACAGGCAAACAGTCATTCACCAATCCACAATCTCTTCAACTAGTCACTTCGCTAACCACTCCGGCTTCTACTGCTAGGATCCCGTAATCAAGTGCTAATGAGTCTAGCTGAGATCAATCTATTCAGAGTACCGGATGAGAGCATGTCTCGCACTTATTATTTCTAGGGTTTCTCCCTACAGCATATAGTGTCATCACCGGACATATGTCTAACTACCAAAGACTTCTCTCGCTTTTTTTTTTTCATTTTTCATTTTTTTATCATTCATTTTTTTTCTTTTTTATTTTTTTTAAATTATTAATTTTTTTTCATTCATTTTTTTTTCACTCTCTTTTCTTTTTTTTTTCTTTTTCTTTTTTTTTAATAATTAAAATAGAACACAAACTTTCAAATAGGCCTCATGCCTGCAATACCTGGTCAGCAGGGAAACATCACCGATTCAGATCAATGTCCAGTCTGCGCTTCTTACTAGGATCACTGTCAGTCCAGTCCAGTGTCGAGAGGATGGGGTCAAGCTTCGGCTCAAAAGCCAGGATATGGTCAATCAACTCTTCGGCCTTTGTTGCCGTCAGGAAAATGTCTTCCACAGATTTAGTGACAAACTCGTGTCTCTTGGCTTCTGCAAGAAACAAAAATAGAAAATCGAAGAAATTTTCAATGTTAAGTAGTCCAATGGGTTTCCGATGAACGTTCAGGTGTCCCCACGATGCCACTGTAAATATTTCTTCGAATGTACCCAGTCCACCAGGTAATGCAATGAACGCATCCGCAGTACTGATCATTTCGCAGATTTGTTCGGATATACTTGATACTATGCACTCATCTCCATTTTTCGTTCCAATCAATTGATCTTTCGCCAAGGGTCTTGGGATGATCCCCAAAACGTGACCGCCACCATCTTTGACGGCCTTTGAAATCGCTCCCATCATTCCCATATTTCCTCCTCCATATACCAAGTTCATATTTTTCGCGACCATAACTCGCCCCAATTCCCTAGCAGCCTCCATGAATTCAGGTTTGTTGCCAGTGCTGGATCCACAGAAAACATATATTCTCTTGAAGTGTTGCTGTGAAGTTGCTGCCATTTTCTCTCTTTTACTTTGGATGTATATCTAAGTGTGTTGAAGAGAGAAATGTCGAGCTGAATTTATAGGACCTGCAAAAAGGGTGAGTAATAATTGCAATAATACTTTACACAGAACGGTGGTTAGCTAAACCACAAAAGGAGTCATGAGAAGTCAAAAAGCCACCGGATCCTGTCTACGAAAACAACAAAAAGAAATCGTGAGATGTCAAAAGGTATTGGATCCTGTCTATGAAAATAAGAGAAAATACAAAAGAAGTCGTGGATTGTCAAAAGGTCTCGGATCATGTCTACGAAAACAAGAGAAAATACCAAAAGGAGTCATGGATTGTCAAAAGGTCTCAGATCCTGTTCTGCCACCACTAATGAATTAGCTCCCATCTCTGTGATTGCCCAAACACCATTCTTTCTGTCTTGACATGCTCCGTCTTTGCTTTTACTTCAAGGAATTTTCCTTCTTTTTTTTTGCTGATGATGTGGGCTTCACCCTCTGAGATCTATTCCTGAAACACATGCTGATATGGGCCTCAAACCTGGAATTCCTCCTTGAAACTGATTCATTCCTGAAACTGATACTGATTTATTCTTGAAACTGTACTATTGTCGTTTCTGATTGGCCCATTTTTGCCTCTTTTTTTTTTCTTTTCTTCGAAACCTGTGAATACAAAACAAAACAAACACAGAAAGAATGCAAAAAAATGTGTTACGTGTATGCATGCATGCATGAGTTTCCTATTCCGTCGGGTTAGATCTTCCGCAGATTCTCTTGGTGACTGATTAATCTTCTATTTTTCCTAACCCAACGAGAATCTATGATGGCTTTTTTAAACACAAGGGTTAGCATGATGCATGTATGCGTGAAGTGCATAAGATGTGTAAGATATATAGAAATTGGCCTTTTGTCATTTTACAGCATTCAATCAAATTATCACGGGATGCAAACTTGTCCCAGTTGAAAATGTTGGACAATTATGACCCATAGCGTCACTATTTGTACAGATCATGGTGTTGTTGTACAAATTAACTATGTGACAAGGTGATTGCACTCTTATCATTTGTGATTAGATCACCTAGATGTATAAATGATAGGAGGTCCATATGATTAGTTCCTGGATTGAGATGATATGAGACAGTATCAGTCCACGAAGGATTAATCATTAAATATCCCTAGTCGTAGTATTATCGAGACTGGACATCAATAATGTGGAATAGACTAGTATTACACTTGTGCGTGTTATGTGAGATCATAACGGCATGGTTCTCATATATTTGGGTATAGGATACTCATGCAAGTGTAATAGGAGGTTGTGTTTTACCGATGGTATGGAAAATAGCTTCGCTCTGGATAGACCCCTCTGAATTCCATTGGTAGTATGACTATGTGTCTATGGAAGTCTGATATCAGGGTATGTGTATTTTGTTGAGTTTTTCTAAGGTCCCAAGATCAAATCAAGACATGAAAATCAAGCATGAATACATCAACGGAGGTAGCGGAATACTCACATTGATCGGTTGAGTCGATTTGGAGACGATTCGAAGCCAAAAGCTCACTGCCAAGGTGCGCCCACTGCAGCAGTCCACGCTCAGTCTTGGAGTTTCGGGTCTCAAAACGAAGCTCCAAACTCCGTCGGATGAGTCCCGCCTAATGGGTTGAACCTCCCTACCACCTTCGCAAGACTCGTAGTGTGCTACCACTTGCGGTTTTCACCATGAAAACCCAACCCTTGCTCCCCTAAAGTCACGCCCAAACCAGTGAAAAACAGTCCACATTTTGTGTGTTTGGCGTGAGGAGAAGAGAGAGTTGAGAGAGATTTTCTTATGATTTTTGTTACAAAAAATCAATTTACATTTATGCCATAATATTTATTAAATTAATAATAAACTTATGACACAAATCATGCAATGGCTTAGAGTGTCAAACACTCAATTTCCATGCAAAACCATTGAGTGCATTGTACACTATCTCCATGCAATGCATTAGAATTAAATAATGCATAATATGACATGTGTCATGTGGGCCCCACACGTTTCCAAATGAAAGTGGGCCCACGTGCACTCACGCGTTCGGTTCGATATTTCCGAAATACCGAACTTACGTCGCGACGTTTAATTAAATCGAATTTAAATAAATAATTGCACCTAGCGAAATTATTATTTACGTCGCTAACGAATTAATTCTAAATTAACTCGTTGCCCGAATTAAAATATAATTTTAATTTCGCGTCGAAATCGAATTTCGATTATTATATCGAATATAATAATTCACAATTAATTCCAAATTAATCGTTCTCTCTCTATACGATATTTTATCCTGAATAAAATATCTCCGTAATTAATCCTAGATTATTTTCTCTCTCTTTATTATAATCCCAGATTATTCAAGAGTGCGAGTTGTGCGTCATCGGTGGATTATCGGGAAGCGCCCATGAGATCCCCAGATAAGTTGACAATAAATACGGTCGTCGGAGGAGTATCCGAATCACGTCCGTACCAAGTACGTTCTACCGATTTACGAGACAAGGTCGACTCCTAGCAAAGCACCAAGTCTACCCAATTCTCCGGACATATCCATTTAAGAATATTAAGATCTGTATCAAGCGTAGTATACGATTGTATTGTGCATCTTGTGTTGAGTTTTTCTAAGGTCCAAGATCAAATCAAGACATGAAAACATGCGTGAATACATCAACGGAGGTAGCGGAATACTCACATTGATCGGTTTGAGTCGATTTGGAGACGATTCGAAGCCAAAAGCTCACTGCCAAGGTGCGCCCACTGCAGCAGTCCATGCTCACTGTCTTGGCAGTTTCGGGTCTCAAAACGAAGCTCCAAACTCCGTCGGATGAGTCCCGCCTCATTGTGAACCTCCCTACCACCTTCGCAAGACTCGTAGTGTGCTAGCACTTGCGGTTTTCACCATGAAAACCCAACCCTTGCTCCCCTAAAGTCACGCCCAAACCAGTGAAAAACAGTCCACATTTTGTGTGTTTGGCATGAGGAGAAGAGAGAGTTTGAGAGAGATTTTCTTATAATTTTTGTTACCAAAAATCAATTTATATTTATGCCATAATATTTATTAAATTAATAATAAACTTATGACACAAATCATGCAATGGCTTAGAGTGTCAAACACTCAATTTCCATGCAAAACCATTGAGTGCATTGTACATTATCTCCATGCAATGCATTAGAATTAAATAATGCATAATATGACATGTGTCATGTGGGCCCCACACATTTCCAAATGAAAGTGGGCCCACGTGCACTCACGCGTTCGGGTTGATATTTCCGAAATACCGAACTTACGTCGCGACGTTAATTAAATCGAATTTAAATAAATAATTGCGCCTAGCGAAATTATTATTTACGTCGCTAACGAATTAATTCTAAATTAACTCGTTTGCCCGAATTAAAATCTAATTTTAATTTCGCGTCGAAATCGAATTTCGATTATTATATCGAATATAATTAATTCACGATAATTCCAAATTAATCGTTCTCTCTCTATACGATATTTTATCCTAAATAAAATATCTCCGTAATTAATCCTAGATTAATTTTCTCTCTCTTCTATTATAATCCTAGATTATTCAAGAGTGCGAGTTGTGCGTCATCGGTGGATTATCGGGAAGCGACCCATGAGATCCCCAGATAAGTTGACAATAAATACGGTCGTCGGAGTATCCGAATCACGTCCGTACCAAGTACTACGTTCTACCGATTTACGAGACAAGGTCGACTCCTAGCAAAGCACCAAGTCTACCCAATTCTCCGGACATATCCATTTAGAATATCAAAGATCTGTATCAAGCGTAGTATACAATTGTATTGTGCATATCGGTCCAGTATCGGATAATCACGTGCTAGGGCTGGGGCTGGATAAGTGTCTGCCCCGTCCGAAACACATATCAGATGTCTGGTAACTAGTCTCTATAATCGGATATTCATGACCTGGTCATAATATCACGATTGGATGCGCATCACTTAAGAGCACTAATACCGTATCCTGCGTGACATCATCTCCACTATGACTGGAGTGATACTTCCGTCTCGACATCACATCCAATACACTACGATTCCTGATAAACCCAGAAGAGGTGAACACAGAACCAGTTAAGATCCCCCAACCACCAAAACCAAAGTTTACCGATGTCGTAAGTTAGCGATTCAAGTCTCAGGTTAAGACTATACATACCTACCTGATTTCGGCCTCCCATAGACACCTAGTCATAATACCAATGGGATTCCGAAGGTTCTATCCAGAGCGAAGCTGTTTCCCGTACCATCGGTGAAACACGACCTCCTATCGCACTTGCACAAGTATCCAATACTTATATATATGAGAACTATGCCGTTGTGCCCTCACAACGCGCACAAGTGCAATACTAGCCTATTCCGCATTATCGATGTCCAGTCTCGATAATACTACGGCTAGGGATATTAATGATTAATCCTTCGTGGACTGATACTGTCTCATATCATCTCAATCCAGGAACTAATCATAGGGACCTCTCTTCATTTATATATCTATGGTGATCTAATACACAAATGACGAGAGTGCAATTTCCTTGTTACATAGTTAATTTGCTACAGCAACACAATGATCTGTGCAAATAGTGACGCTATGGGTCATATTATCCAACAAATCCCACTTGGCACATAGCCAGTCACTCGAGTGTCCTACACCCGAACTATGTAAGGTTCGCTCAAATTGCTGAGGAAAGGTTTTCGTCAGCGGATTTGTTTGATTTCGTTTGACGCGATTTATACGATCATCACATCGCCATGATGTATGATCCGAACGAATCAGATGATATAGAAGTATATATCTGGATCGTCGATGAGACCTTTAATTCCTTAGCCTGTGCTGATGCCTGGCTCAGCTGCTAACAGAACTATATCTAATCTAATTAGATTTACTTTCGACCCAAAAGACTTCTATTGCTGCCTCAACTGCAGCAATAATCCGCATTTGTTGTTTATTCGGCAACAGTTATCTTGCTTGGAAGATTTCCAGCTCACTGTCCCGGTGTTCAAACTTTATAGTACCGTAGTATTTAATTGTTTGGAAACTTGCTGCAGTGATCCCAGTCACTTCAAGTTCTCCTTCTCCATAGTAAAAGATAGCATCTTTAGTTCTCAGAGATACTAACAGATGTTCTAACTTCAATCCAGTGACTATCACTTGGATTGACCAGATTGTGACTCCATATGCTCGAAGCGTATGAGACACCAATACAAGTACATTTTAAATGTACAATTTCCCAGAGAGTGTTAACAACTCCAAATCTATCCCAGTAGATCTTTATTCCTTGAATAAAGGTTGTTACTCCCCAGAATTCTACGGAGAATTTCTATGAAAGAATATCTATGAAAACAAGCTTTCACCAATTGTTTTATGGGAATTTCACTGTCAGTGCGCTCTCCCACTAACCTCCTTATATACACAAGAATTATTTCGTTTTGAGTCAAATCATAAACCATTATGATTATTTCAAAACGTCCGTTCCAAGAACCTTATGCTTGCATTGATCCAAACATGGATCGAATAACCCGCAAACCTTGTTTTTCGGTTATACAAAATCGTCAGGATGTTGTAAACATCCTCCAAAAGGTTTCCTTTTCAGGAAAGCGATTTTGATTTTTAACTGAAATATTTCATAAATGAAATATCAGTTATCAACAAGCATCTTCAACATGGATTTCATGGCAACTTTTCCATAACAGAGGTCAATCCCTTTATCACTTCCTCAAAACGTAGTCGGATGGTACACCACCATAAGATTAACATCTTTATGAGGTGAGATCAGAAACCCATACTCTAGGTTGTTTTCTGACTCTATCGATCTACGAAGTTTCTTGTGTATTGAAGATTAATGGTATAGTTTCATCATAGATGAACTATTTGTGTTCCATTAAGGACTTCGTGCCTTGAACAGTATTACTCTGATTTTCATCGAGTATCACTATCCTCCCACTGACCACTGCATATCGATATTCCTCTCAGGAAAACCGCATGTGAGCAACAATTACATTGTTCTCATGTGGGATTTATAAGTACTATATTAAGGTTTCCCTTAGGATAACCTATATTGGCACTTATCCAATTTGGGTCCTTAGTTTGGTATATCCAAACGCTATGCCTGGCATACCCAAATTATCAGGAATGAGAAACCTCGTTTCTTCCCTGTTCATATCCTATATGATATCTGTCAAAACAGATTTATATGGAACCTTATTCTAAATAAGTTTTGCACTGTTAATACATATCCTGTTGAAGGAAATAGTAGCTCAGAGCGACTCGTGATAAACCTTATCATGTCCAACAAAATTCGGTTTTAGTTCGGACACACCGTTTAACTGACGTGTCCGAGAGGAGTCCTCATCTGAAAGAATACCATACTCTTTCATGTACGTATGAAACTTACTGCTTAAGTATTTTCCATTACGGTATTACCGTGGCGGGATAATACTATAGCCGATCTGTTTGTTTTTCGTGTCGAAACTTCAAAGTTTCCGATCTGTGTTCTTCAAAAGAAAACACATAACCACAACGTGATGCTACATCCGTTAATGTCACGAAATATTCATGTTCACATCTAGCCTAGCTAGATATGGGCCCACTTACTTCACCATGAATAGGGCTAACAGATCGGTGGCCTTTTTACTATTACAAGTAAATAGTATTTTAGGTATTTAACCTAAAAACTAGATTCGTAGACCTTATTTGAATAGTCAAATCAGTCCTAGTATCCACTCTTCAAAAGTGTGGATATACGAATCTTGTTTAATTGTGTCCTAGACAACAATGCCACAAATAAGACTCTATTGATCAAATCAATTTGAGCTATTTATTTGTCATTTTATATGTTTGAGATTTTCTTTATATTCAAAAATATAATTCTGT
>SKCR01005601.1:0-25738 GCA_019454045.1 Zanthoxylum bungeanum | reverse complement strand
TTGGTTTATATTATTATGTGTTCAATTTCTTCATAAGTACAGAAATTAATGTTGGAGTTGGTGCTTGGAGCGCCAATTCGAGTAATATATTGTACACTATATTTTATTATTTATTAATAAAATAACTACATTTTCATTTCAAACCTTGTTAATGGTAATGTCATTATGCATATTAGATTGATATATAAATATGCTAAGAATAACATCGACCTTAGAATCGTCATGTAGTAATACTAGACACTGGGTGGTCTGACATTGGGATAGTATTACTACTATAAATTATTCTTAAAGAAAAATAATCTTAGTCCTTGGTTTTGGAATACGGTCGAATTCTTATAACCAATGAGACTAGCACATGTCGTATATTGAAATTAGAGTTCCAATGGTTTAACTTGATGTGCCATGAGCAATGGTAACTCGTATAGACATGTGGGTATTCATTAGAGCGAATACTGAATGACTCACAAGTGATTCATAATAATTGGAAGTACACACCACCATCAATAAGAATCTCCTCGAGTCGAGTAGCATATGTGATCCTTTGACTATAGGATAGCATTGATTTTATGTGTGATCCTCCACACTTTGATGTCATATATGTCATAGATATTTCATGGTCTGACCGCTATATGTTCGTTGGGTGTGGACCGATGCACTCATTAATCAAGTGTGTATCAAGATAGGATATGTCAGTCGGTATGTGTTCCATAAGGGATTTAGGTATCCATGTAAGTAAGTCACGATCTTAAGACTTTGGCCAAAGCCAATCACCTAGGGTGGATCGCATATATCAGAAATGGTGTTCTAATTAGTTGTAAAGAATCGTGGACATGTCGACATGAGATGTGCGCCTCATAAACTTGACGTTGTAATCTATATTTCCTAAACACAACTCGGATAGCCTACGACGGAGGGATTGTTAAACATATGTGATGACCTCGACTTGTATAGTTCAGAAAGGTTGTTTGTGTTCTTCACGAATTCAGAGGTAGCCGAATTGCGTAAATATAAATTAGGCTTATATGACGAACGTGTTTGGACTTAGAGAGTCCCACAATATGAAGTGTACTCGTTGAGCACTAGGGTAGCCGATAATTTTTTATAATAATTATCAACTAAAGTAATTAAGTGTTATTAGATAACATTAATTATTTTCTTTGAACCAATTGGATTAATTCGATTAATCCAAAATCACACAAGGACTTTGTTGTAATTTCATAAACATCTCTACTATTGGAGGATATTTTGGTAATTATAAATATGTAATAATAGGTGTATTTGGAATGATTTAATTGGATTAAATCAAAGTGGTATACATATAACTAATCCATTAATTAAACTTTGTATTGATTTAATTGTATTAAATCAAAGTGGTAGATAAAGGTGATTAGTCACACCTAATTATACATATTTGGACAAATTAAATTAAGCCTACATAATAATTGATTAGAACTTTTATTAATTAGTCATGTACCTTCATACAAATATCTGAAAGTGTGGGGGTATCTCGCCAAAGTGATGGTTCCTAAACCTAAGAAGGTTAGAATGGGACCCAAGACTGTTGATTGTATATTCATTAGATATGCTCACAATAGTAGTGCGTATCGATTCTTGGTACATAAGTCTGAAATTCCTGACATCAATTCAAATATGATAATTCAGTCAAGGAATGCGACATTCTTTGAAGAGACGTTTCTTTGTAAGGAAAGACAAAGAATAGAGTCTCTCAAAAGAACTATTGATACTGTCAAAGGCAGTGATCAAGTTGACCAAGAATCGGATCAACATGAAAATGTTCAGGAAATTAAACCTAGACGTAGCAAAAAAGCTAGAACGTCAAAGTCATTTGGACCCAATTTTCTGACATACTTGTCAAAAAATGAGCCTCGAAGCTATAAAGAAGCAATGTCTTCGTCGAACACACCTTTGTGGAAAGAGGCTATCAATAGTGAGATTGATTCTATCCTACAAAACCATACTTCGGAGTTGGTTGATCTTCCTCCAGGTTGTAAGCCACTGGGCTACAAATGGATATTCAAACGGAAGATGAAACTGGATGGATCAATAGATAAGTACAAGGCAAGACTTGTCATAAAAGGTTATAGACAAAAAGAAGGCCTTGATTACTCTGATACCTATTCACCAGTGACTCGTATCACATCAATAAGAATGCTCATAGCCATAGCAACTATATTTGGTCTTGAAATACATCAAATGGATGTCAAGACAGCATTCTTAAATGGTGAACTAGATGAAGAGATTTACATGGAATAAGAAGAAAGTTTCAATGTTCCTGGACAAGAATAGAAGGTGTACAAACCTGTAAAATCCTTATATGGATTAAAACAAGCACCTAAACAATGGCATGAAAAAATTGACAAAGAAATATTGTCAAGTGGGTTCAAAATCAACGAGTGTGATAAGTGTGTATACATCAAATCAAGTAAAAAATGATATGTCATTATGTGTCTCTACGTAGACGATATGCTAATAATTGGTAGTAATCATGAGATGATTCAGTCTATCAAGAAAGTATTGACCAGTAAATTTGATATGAAAGATTTAGGAGTAGCTGATGTGATCTTAGGAATTAAGATTGCCAGAACATTAGAGGGGTATATATTATCTCAGACTCATTATATTGAGAAGACACTTGAGAAATATAATAAAGGAGATCTAAATGTGGCTAGAACTCATGTAGACCTAACTCTTCATTTAGCAAAGAATATTGGCTCAAGCGTATCGCAATTAGAGTATTTGAGAATCATCGGAAGTCTGATGTATCTCACAAATTGCACAGGACCTGATATCACTCAAGCTCTAAACAAGCTTAACCAATAGACGAGTAATCCAGGACATAACCACTGGAAAGTCATAGTAAGAGTTTTGAGGTAACTGAGAGAAACTTCAAAATACGATCTGCATTATACGAGATATCTTGTTGTTCTAGAGGGATACATCGATGCTAACTGGATATCCGATACAGTGGATTCCAAATCTACGAGTGGTTTTATTTTCACACTTGGTGGTGCAGCCGTGTCATGGAAATCCTCAAGGAAAACGTGTATTGCCCGGTCTACTATGGAATCAGAGTTCATAGCATTAGACAAAACAGCGGAAGAAGCGGAGTGGCTTGAAATTTCCTAGAGGATATTCCAAATTGGCCCAAACCAGTGCCAACGATAAGCATAAATTGTGATATTCAATCGGATATTGGGAGAACCTAAAATACAATGTATAATAGTAAGTCTCGACACATACGTCGCAGACATAATTGTAGGGGTTTTTAGGGGGTGAATCCGGTAACGCAGCGGAAGCGGTGAAAATCTGATTTTCAGATTTCAAAACTTTTTCTCGGATTAATTAAATAAACATATTTATTTAACATTCCCATAATCAAATTATGAAAACAAAATTCAAATAAATCATATTCAAGTGAATTTACCAAATTACCCTTATATGGTATTTTGTCCATTTTAGTCCGAAATTGATCTAATCAATTTTGAATGATTCTAAATCATTTCTAAGATGAACTTAGCATGCTCAAACCATCAAAACACCAAAAGAATCAAAATCCCCAATTTTTAATTCTTGGCCGAGAGCCTCACTAATGTCCCATTTGGTGCACTTTGTCATTTCATGCTTCAAAACACATCAAGATGTAATCCAATGAACATGAAACTTTATATGCATCATATACACACACAAATACACAACATATATGAAAAGCCCAAAATTTGGAATTGGTCATGAACCCTAATTTTACAATTTCCACAAATTGGACAAATTAGACCAAATACATTAAATCAATTACTTCAATCATCATTCTTCCATCCAATCCAAGTCTCAACACAATGAAACAACTCAAGATCAAATCTAGGTCATTTAAGAGTGGGTCAATAACTCTAGATTAGCAACATGGTTTCAAAAACCTTAAAAGAATGTTTATAACTACAATAGTCATACACTTCCTTCATCACACATGCTTTACACATCCACCAAAACTTCCATCAACAAAAACACAAGGAAAAAATAAAGAAACATCCTAAGAATGTCATATATAAAATCCTAGAACCTAAGGAACAAATTCCTTACTAATAGCAAGTTCAAGAAACTTACTAAAAATCCAAGCTTTTTTATTTTTGTCTTTCTTTTCTCAAGCTTCCTTTGTCTTTCTTCAATGGAGTTTTATGTTTTAGTAAAGTGTATTAGGTTACCAAATGAAAATGAAATGAAAACAATATATACTTGCTTTATTTTTAGCCTTGGCCGAATTTGCCAAGCCAAATACAAGATAAGTAATTTCAAATTAATGTTATCAACTTGCATAAATATCTTAATACAACTTTATTAGATATTTATTTAAGTCAACAAAAGCAACTAACATCATTTACTTAATATATCCTAATGTAAGATATTTATATTTTAATTAATTTAATCATTTAACAATTAAATAATTAATTAATTAATCAAATACAAATATATTAAATATATGTATAATATTTACATTAAATATTAAAAACATATATTCATTTAGGATATAAGTCAAATAACTCATTTTGACTATTAATTAATGTGTATTTAAATTAATCAAGTATTAAATGTAAATACACAATAATTAGGCAAATGACTATCTAGTCCTTTTAGCACGTATCTTGCG
This sequence comes from Zanthoxylum bungeanum, assembly GCA_019454045.1. NCBI lineage: Eukaryota > Viridiplantae > Streptophyta > Magnoliopsida > Sapindales > Rutaceae > Zanthoxylum > Zanthoxylum bungeanum. The sequence goes on along the minus strand of SKCR01005601.1, from coordinate 21,078 downwards.
TTTAACCTTTAAACGACTTTATAAATAATCAATATTATTTATTAATGTTGCTCTAGTGCTCTACGAGTATGTTTCATTATTGAGACTCTCTAGATTCAGGTATATCCGTCACGAAATCTAATTTCGTGTCCATAATCTATCCACCCTTAGATTATGACGATCACAGATAATCTCGCTGAACCATACAGGTCGAGGTCATGGCAAATGTATAATTCCGCCGTCACAGGTATCCGGATAAATTCCAGAGATATAGATGTAAACGTCAAATCTCTATCGGGATTATCCAGTCGACTATTCTATTAGCAATCTCTAAAAGAATGTTTAGAACTAGCTTCTAAACTTTACCACGGGCCCATGGTTTTATCTGATTGCTAATCATATGGACTACCTATGCTCTGATACACATAACTGACGGATCCTTTCTTGATACACATAGGACACCCTGAGGATCTGTCTACACCCAACGAACAGGCGGAGGTCTGATCTAAATAGATCGGTGACGTGACTGCCGTCTAAGTGTAGAAGATGTCTCATGTGCCCACAATGGCATCTCAAGTCTAAGAATCACAAGTGCTACTCAACCCAAGAAGATTCTTATTGATACACATAGGACACCCTGAGGATCTGTCTACACCCAACGAACAGGCGGAGGTCTGATCTAAATAGATCGGTGACGTGACTGCCGTCTAAGTGTAGAAGATGTCTCATGTGCCCACAATGGCATCTCAAGTCTAAGAATCACAAGTGCTACTCAACCCAAGAAGATTCTTATTGACGCTGGTGTACCATCCATTAAGAATCTTCGGTGAGTCGTTCAGTGTTTATCCGCTATAAACACCTACACGTCTATACTAGTCTCCAAGACTAATGGTTCATTGAGAAACCATTGGAATCATATATTCCAGTATACGACATGTACCGGTCTCAACGGGTTTACTATACTGACCAAGTAGTGTAAACCTTGACCAGGAACTGTCTGAGAATGACAACGTCATGATACTTCTCAATGTCCGTTGCGACGCTTTTACAACTGTATCATGACTAATCATTCTCGGGTCATTACGTCTTTACCATATAGAAAGATAGATTATATTATAGAAACTGCATATATTATTCATAATAATAATGTTTTACAGAAGTATTTAACAGAAATACAACCGGGAATTGGCGCTCTGAGCACCAACCCCAACAATAATACCATACGACAACTGCTCTCAAGTGGCATAATTTCGATAGATTATGTCAAATTAATGGAAAACCTAGCAGATCCACTTACTAAAGATTTACCTAGAGAGCAAGTTGAGAAGTCATCGAGGGGAATGGTCTTGAAGTCTATAAATTAAGAATTGTCACTGTGGAAACCCAACCTAGCTGACTGGAGATCCCAATATCTAGGTTTAAAATGGACAACTGAAACTTTGTGCAATTCAAAACAAGCACTGTAGAGTTTCATACTCTTTCCCATTCCTGTAATGACGCAGAGTACTGTCAGTCAAGGTTAGGATAAGTTTAGGCTTTTAATGATCATTATATTAGGAGAAGAGTCCTAATGGGGGTAAAGGCAGATTACCTCTTTATAGTAGATCATCTATTTCAAGTAAAAAGTAAGGTCGCTTCCATGAGAGTTTTAAAGGATAAATTCCCTAAAATACTTGATGAATCCATGACCAATGTTCATGGCCGAAATGAACACAATCGTAGAACGAGAAATGGTCGAAGTAAAGTTGTGTGATGGCAATTGTCTTGGTTTACACCAACGGTAGAACAGTTCAAGACTATGGGTCATTGGTTTGCCAAGTAAATCCGATTGTCATTCACTAGGAAAGGTTCAAGGCGAAAGCTACCTATTTTGATGCAGTTTTATTTCACGAAAAATCTCTTAAGTGTCTGCATGGATATTTAGAAAATTGTGGGGGATTGTAGGAAAATTTTCTAAATATGGTTATAAGAGTTTATATATATTAATTGAAAGGATGTAATCCTTAAGTGAAGAGATTAAACCATTGGGTTTAAAGGGAATGGTATGTCCTTCAAGTGGAAAGAACATAACCTTTAGGAATTGCCTTATTTGACATAAGGGTACATTTTCAATAATAACCATCGATGTCTATAAATAAGGTCTTGGAATCTCATTTCAATTCACTGAATTTTTCATATATATATTCTCTTACAGGTCTTGCATATTATGAGGTCTTGAGTTTCATAGTCAAGAGAGTTCCACCATTTGTCCTTATTCAAGTTCTTGTGAAATGAGTGTCTCTTCTACAAGAAGCATCCAAGTGATCCTGGGAGACCGTTAGCCACAAAACCATCCGTAGAGCACCGAGGCGGGGCTAATAAGTTTTTAAGGATATAGACAACTCGACTTGGATTTCAGTTTCATCATCATCTTCTACATTTTCCAAGTTTTCCTTGTATCCATTATTGTGTTTTGTTTTGAAATGATTAAGATTAGTTTGCATGTTAAAATCGGTTAATGACACATATATAACAACAGCAACAAGAAACTGTAAATTACGACCCCATTCCACATGAAGTCTTATGGATTCATGGATGACAAACAAATGATGGTGAATTTAAATATGAGAATGTTAAAGCAATAGCTAAAAAAATACAAGTTTATAAATATTAGATTTATAGTAAGTTTATAAATTATAAATTTCTTATATATATATATATAAAAACAAATACTAATTTTCTTATTGCAAGTTGAGTTGAAGAAACAAGTTAACAAGTGGCGAAATTTCATTTGAAACTGGTGAGGGCATTGTGAACAGGGCCTTAGAAAAGTCAGAACATCATGTGCGAGTCCAAGGTGCCTGTGAAGGGGGTGACAAAAACATCATAGTTTGGTAGATATAAATATCATACTCTGATTATTGTCACCAAGAAAGTGGAAATCATTTATCTCCAAAAGAATGAAAGAACTTAGAGATGAATTAATCAAGGAAATGTCGAGTTGAAAGGCCAATTGAAAAGTTATCCAAGTTAAGTTATATATATGTAGTCATACATACTCCTTGTAAATTGGTGTTGGACAATTATCGTAACATATATAATTGTAAAATGACATGAAGCATATTGATAAAAGAAGATATTGAACAATTTTCCAGAATGGAACAAATAACACTTAGTGTCGTAAAAAGTTTAAATGAGGTGATCTGTTATACTAATTTTTTTATGTTATTGGAATTTATAAATGTCAACGACCTATTTTTAATTTTTGTTTATATCCTATACAGGCTTCTATTTGATAAATTGAAGAATCAAAATTTGCATAAGAAATACAAGTTTATGGATCCATAAAATTTTCCAACTGAAGTTACCCATAATTCGAGGAAATATGAAAATGCTTGGAACCCTAATGGAGTCAAGTCGAACCAAAACAACTTATCATATTTCCATAGGAAAAACCCACATTGAGGCCCCTGTACTCTCAATATTTTTTACATTGCACCCCTGTACTAAATTTTCTACACATTGCACCTATGTACTCTCAATATTTTTTACATTGCACCCCTGTACTAAATTTTATACACATTGCACCCCTGCACTCTCAAAAAATTGACATTTCACCCTTATTTTAATGGCAAGTTAACAGAGTTGATAAATATTCTGACATCACCCACCCTTATTTGTGTCATATCTGCCTGGTTTAGGAAGAAGCACCTATGCTAAAAAGAGAAGAGCTAAAAAAATGGGTGTTTGCTATAAATGTGCACGCATGACATGTAATACTCGTTGTCGTTCTTTAGGAATGATGTCTGATAACCGTGAAGCATATTTGTTTGTTTTTTGTTGTTCATTAATAACACTCCAAGATCGTAGTTTTGATCTAATTTTTGCAATAAATTAGTTGGATTTTTGAATGTATCAGAAGGAGCATAATATTTATGCGCTCTAACATATAGTTATGCGCCCTAGCATAACTTCAAAGTAAAAAAATTTGCTCGGTCCAATCCGAAATAAGGGTGGGTGATGTCAGAATATTTCTCAACTCTGTTAACTTGCCGTTAAAATAAGGGTGGAATGTCAATTTTTTGAGAGTGCAGGGGGTGCAATGTGTAGAAAATTTAGTACATAGGTGCAATGTAAAAAACATCGAGAGTACAGGGGTGCAATGTGTAGAAAGTTTAGTACAATGATGTAATGTAAAAAACATTGAGAGTACAGGGGCCTTAAGGTGGGTTTTTCCTATTTCCATATTGTGAATTGTAAGTTGTAGGTTTAAAATGAATATGTACGTAGTTTCAATTTATTAATGTATATAATTTCAAAATGATAAATTTTTTGTATGCAGGAAACATTGGATGTTGATATATTGTTGTTGATCCACATAAAGGGCAAGGTTATTTCTTCGATTCAATTGGTAAAGATCTGAGACAAATGTTGAAAGAATTTATGAATTGGTAAGTTATGAATTTTTTTTTACTTATTATTTTCATTATATGAGTTATGAATGTGTGCATGTCTTTTATGTCTTTAAGTGCAATAAGAATGTTTAGTTCTACACATGGAAAGAACGGTCGAAAAATTTGCTCATGAAAAACGATCAAAGTAAATAACTTTAGTCTTGAATTCATATATATTGTAGTTTTATTATTATTTTATATAAACTTAAACTATTTTCTCTTTTGTAGTATCCTCAACAGCCCAGCCACGTTGAGTGTGGGTATTATGGGATGAAATATATGCGAGACATCATTGATAATAATGTTAGGGTTGGTGCTTGGAGTGCCAGTCCGGATCGTATTTATGTCTGATTTATGAATACGAACAATGCATTTTTCCATAATATTACTTATTTAATGGTAGCACCTCTTATCTTTTGTATACATATTCGATCTAATTACGATTAAATATCTAATTATGATTAGATTGAAACTAAATCTGATTTAGTGATACGTGTGTATTAGACAAAGACCATAGGATTTACAATGTAGTGCGCAGTTACAACGTAGTTTGTAATTGACATTGGGAAGCGTCACTATAAGTTGTATATCCTTAAATAAAGTTCGTGGTCAAGATTTACTAACATGGGTCGGTTAGTAAAATCCGTTGAGATCAGTACATGTCGTATATCGTGACTTGGTCCAATGGTTTATCCCAATGAACCATGAGTCTCGGGAGACTCATATAGACATGTAGGTGTTTATCTGATAAACACTGAACGACTCACTGAAGATTTCCTAATAGATGGTACACCAACGTCAATATGAATCTTCTCGAGTTGAGCGAGCATAGTGGTCCTTCGACTTGAGATACCACAGTGGATATATTAGTTATCCTCCACACTTTGATGGCAGTCACGTCACCGATCTATTTAGATCATACCTCCGCCTGTTTGTTGGGTGTGGATTGATGCTCATGATATCCAGTGCATATCAAGATAGAATATGTCAGTCCTGTGTACAGGGCATAGGCATCATGCACGTGTTTGCGAAGCAAGTTCCGAGTGTTATTTAGAGATCGTAAATTTGAAAGTCGACTATATTATACCATAAGGATTTGACGTTCTTATCTATATCTCAGGTATAATATGGATAGCCTGTGACGGATGGATTATACGTATGCAATGACCTCGACTTGCATAGTTTAGCGAGATTATCTATGGTCGTCATAATTCATGAGTGGGTGAATTATGGACACGAAATTGGATTTCGTGACGGATAAACTTAAAGTTAGAGAGTCTCATAATATGAAGTGTACTCGTTGAGCACTTGGACAACGCGTTATGAATAATACAGATTATTCATAATACTTCATCGGATTAAATGAGTTAATTCGAATCGTTTAAACGGTTAAATGAAAACACATGTATAAGGACATTTTTGGTCAATCGTAATTAATGTGTATTTGTATTTGATATAAGATTTGATTTGATACATATTAATTAATTGTCAAATGAGACTTTGACACATGCCATTAATATATATATTTTTTATTTAATATAAATAAAAATACATATATAATAATAATTATATTAATTAATTATTTAGATATTTAAATGTTAAATATTTGAATAATTAAATAATATAATTTTTCATAATTGTTATGAAAAATGTTTGATTATTATTGGTTACAAATGGCATGATTTTATTAAGCTTTAAGTGTGCAAATTTGATTTGTCAAATTAAAGCTTATTATTTTTAATTGAATTAAATTGGCAAAAATGACCAAAATACCCATGTTGAGTCGGTCATTGCTATTTTAAAAAGAAAATTTTTCTTTTCTTCTTCTAAGGCCTATCATGGCCGAAATTTTCCATTGAAAAAGCTTCCAAATTTTTGTTTGAAGAAACAAAAGAAGAAAGTGAAGAAAATCAAGAAAAGCTTAAGGAAACAAGGAGAATTAAAGGGAATTCTTTATATCCCTAAGTTTGGAAATCATGTTTCTTGTTCTTGATTTACTAGAATGGTTCTAGTGTTTACTTACTTCTTAGAGATTGAGGCTTTTTGATTTGGAGGATGAAATGGAAGGCTTGGTGTATGTGTGAAGTGATATTGAATGATATTATTGTAACAATTATTCAATTTAATCATTTGATGATATGTTGTCATTTTAAAGTGTTATGACCACTCTTGTAATGCCTAGAATTATTCTTGGGTGCTTCATTGGTGGTGACTTGGATTGGTGTTGTGATTAATTTGATTAATGTTGAAAAAGTTGGATTAAAGCATGAAAATTTGATTATTTTTGTTACAAAATCATATCTGGAAAAACTGGGTTTATTGTGATGACAATAATGTCATATGAATGTATTGGATGTGTTTTGGGTGTTGGAACAATTTCCGGAAATTGTTTCGGAGTTGAAATAAGTGAAAACAGCGAAAAACGGCGTTACCGGGTGACTTTTGAGCCAACCGGGTGACGGCTGCCCAAACAGTGAATTGGTCACTGTTCGGGCATCCCATCAACTGCTCTACTACTATTGGGGCTGACCTAGGCAACCCTCATGTCTATTGGGTGGTCGGTTCGGTCAAAAACATGTTTTATGCCATTTTGCGGAAAAACATTTTTGTAAATGTTTCGCGATATTTCTTAACTATTTATGTCGTTATTTGATATCGAATAAATATGTTTAGGTGAAAAATGGATGAATTATTCATATTAGATATTGAATAATTCATTCGGTAATTTAAAAAGTTTTAAAATTACGATTTCACCCGAACCGCGAGCTTCCGCTGCGCCTGCGTCAAAACCCCAACAAATAATATCGACAATGACTCTATTTTGAAAAATATATATATCAATATTTATTTTCAATAGTTGAAGATAATACATTATAATTAACAAATTTCGCGACAATCAACAATTTGGCAGAGTAAATCCCTACACTCAACTAGAGATTGATGAAGTTAGATGTGAGTGGGCTGAGTATGTATGGAAACTTGTTGGTACATACGTAGTTTAAGGGAATTTAACTTTGGATAGAAGTTGTTGATGGTGTTTTCAGGCACTATGGTATTTAAAACAGCACGACAAGGGTAAAAGGGTAACTCCCTTCTTGGGCGAGATCATTAATACTGACCCGACCCATAGAAAGCCAGCAACAAGGGCCCAAGCACTTTGCAATAAGAAGCCGATCACATTATGGTTACAGACCGACCACAACAGGTAGAGACCGAGCTATTTATGATCGGCAGCCGAGCACTTTGGTGTGAATAACCGAGCATTATCAGATCGACAGCAGCATTCTCAATTCAAGGGACTATCATGACCGACCTCATGAAGACCGAGCAGATAGCGATACATGCTCCGGAAGATGACACCTTATTCTTGCGGATAAGAAGACAAATCCTACCTTCACAAGAGATACTGATGAAAGACAGTGTCCTAGAAGGATAAAGGAAGTAGAGATAGATTTGATAAAGGTTTCCTTGAGGGAGCAGGAGATTGTTTCAACTAGGAAATCTCATAGGAAGAAGAATCTGATTTCTTCACTATTATAAATAGAATGGTAGAGTATGTGTAAAAGGCATCAGAATCAAACTTGTAAAAAACACAAGAGTTACGAGTTTCGGTAATAAAAGTATAGTCCTATTTGTGCCCGTGGACGTAGGTCGGACAAAAATCCGCCGAACCACGTTAAATCTCCTTGTTTGATTGGCGCATTATCTACCTTCTGCTAAGTTTGCTTTTGGTTTCCCCCATAACCAAACAAATTCACTATTGAAGGAGGATTACCTCGGGAGTGATATTCCCATTTTGCACTGAGACCAAAATCCACCGTCAATAGTTGGCGCCGTATGTGGGGAATTCGAAACAAAAAGCAGTTCGCGAAAAAGACAATGGCAGAAGGCGGAAATCATCAATCTTCGGGGAGAAAACCATGATGGATCGGCTGGAGAGAATGGAAGGAACGAACAACGAGAGACCAGACGTCGGAACCAGTTGAAGAAAAAGGGAAAAAGCAGAAGGGAAAAGGGTGATAGATACAAGTGAAGACGATGGACCCAGGATGAGGGGCCCCTAGGGGATAAAATCTGTAGTTGTAGAAAAAGATTCACAAACAGAGGACACATGGGAAGAAGAAGAAGGAAGACCATCACCAGATCCCTCCTATGATAGTTTTCGCGACTCCAGAAGTGAAGAAAAGATCTCCCGAATGGGGACAGCCATTCGAGAAAGAACAACAAGAACAGAGGCCCCCCGACGACCGGACAGGGAATTCAAAAAATTCAATCCGAAACCCAAAGAATTCAAACCAATACCTCGAAGAGATCAGGAAAGAGGGGCCGCGACCCAGGTGAATCATGTAATCCGAGAAGAAGTATATATTCCCATGAGCAAGCCACCAGGGCAAATCATCATGGAGATACAGGAAAAAGGCCTCTTGATAGAACCCGACCTCAGGAGATTCCCCCCATATAAAAGGAACCAGAAGTCTTACTGCGTACATCATAATCTGAGGGGGCACACAACGGACGAATGCAAGGATCTGCGGGAACAGATGGAGGACCTAGCCCGAAATAGGTATCTAAATAATTATATCAACCATGAGGCCATGGCTGCCAGACAGAGGGCACGAAGCCGGCAGGTGAACATCATCGCAGGAGGGAAAACACTGGCCGGAGACTCTAACCGGTCAAGAAAAAGCTATAGCCGAATACAGGGGACGGAAGTGCTGGAAACGGAAACTTCCTAACTAAACAAATCACATACTAAATTAAAAAGATGTAATGCCTAATTAAAATCAATCATAACAAATTAAATATATTGACTTCCTAATCTAGCCAAGATTTGTCCCCCCTCAATCTTTGACTTTCCTTGCTCAACACCAAATCAAATCCTCACTTTAATGCCAAAATCCCTTCCTTGTGAGACAAGGTGAAGCCCTAGCCCTTCTCTATATAAACAACCCCTAACCTAGCCACCCATTCTCTCGGATCTCTCTAGCTCATACAGATAACTCACTAGAAAAATCACAACACAAGGAGCTTTAGCCACTCACGGTAATAGCAACAAGAAGAACACAACCATTCCCCTCATCTCCTCCACTCCATAACCGAAAACAGCACCCTCCTAAACCTCTCCTTCCCCTAATCACTGAAAATCACACTTCCATACAGTAGCCCGAAATCACCTTAAAACAGCAGCAAAAATACCCCAAAACAGTCCCAAAAATCCCTTAAAACAGCAACATAAACTACACTTATAATCCTTGAAATAACCACACAAAACCACACTAAAAGAACCACGAAAAATACTCGAAACAGTCCACTAAAACAGTAAGCAGAAATACAGAGGAAACGGCAGCGAAACCACAAGGAAACAGCAGCAAAACGGAGTCGAAACAGTAGCTTGAGTGGCCGAACAGCGAAGGAAAAGGCAAACCAGTGAACCAGAAAAGTTGCGGAGCTTTACCCCTTCCGATCTGCGTGAAACGCGAGTCCGAGAGACGGCTTAAAAGGTTAGACCTGAGGGTACTTCCCACACTCATCTTCATTTGATTCTTGTTATTTATTTTGACTGTATTTTAATTCTTTGTTGAATATTGTTTGTATATGATGTGTGTTGTGGGTATTGGATGAATGGAAGAGTGTCGTCTCTTGTGGTATATAGGATGGAAACCCAGATGTAAATTCTGTAGCCGAATCCGAATGGACGGTAGTGCGGTCTGTACTTGGGATACAACTCCACGTACCACTTGAGTAAACGGCACCTTCTTTTGTTTCATGTTGGATTGATTTATCTATTTTTCGTTACTTGAATTCTGCATGTTGCTTATTTATGTATGATACAATCGAGTGCATGGGCTTAGTAAGTGCGATGAAAGGTCCCCTAATTGTAGGGGTTAAAATCCTTCACCACGATGCTTTGCCGCACCGATTGATGTGTGTTCGGTTGAATGCAAGATATGTTCAATCGGGCATACTAAGTTTGATACGATTGTCTTTATTTTGTATGCATGATGCAATCGAGTGCATGGGCTTAGTAAGTGCGATGAAAGATCCCCTAATTGGAGGGGTTAAAATCCGTTACCACGATGCTTTGCCGCACCGGTTGACGTGTGTTCGGTTTAATACAAGATACGTTCAATCGGGCATACTACGTTTAATATTATTGCTTTTAATTCTTTGTATGCATGATTCAATCGAGCGCATGGGCTTAGTAAGTGCGATGTGAGATCCCCTATGGGGAGAGGTTAAACCCCTTTACCACGATGCTTTACCGCGCCGGTTGATGTGTGTTCGGTTGAATGCAAGATACGTTTGATCGGACATACTGAGCTTGACATTGTCATCTTTATTCTTTGTGTTGCATGCATCAGGTCTGATTCCGTTCGAACTCGTTCTCGGACGCTACACGAACACGAACCTTCTGTTTACCGTTCGAACGCATTCTCGAACGCTACGTGAACGCACACGCACTTTCTTAGTCTCATAATGCATCAGGTCTGGTTCCGTTCGAACACGTTCTCGAACGCTATACGAACGCGAACCTTCTGTTTACTGTTCGAACACATTCTCGAACGCTACGTGAATGCACACGCACTTTCTTAGTCTTATCATGCATCAGGTCTGGTTCCGTTCGAACGCGTTATCAAACGCCATACGAACGCGAACCTTCTGTTTACCGTTCGAACGCGTTTACGAACGCTACACGAACGCGAACACACTGAACTGAGACATATTCATCACATGCCATGTATAATTGTTTCTTAGGTGATTTTTTATGAAACCCCTATATAGTCGTTCTTATCTTTGTGCACATCATAATGAAAAGCATGTTTGTTCCATTGGTTGCGTCATTTGCCTTAGTCTTGATTTAACGTATTACGATTCATATACCTATGTCATGATGACTTTGGGAGTATTATTTCTTGTGGTATATCGGATGGAAACCTAGACATAAATTCTGTAGCCGATTCCGAATGGACGGTAGTGCGGTCTGTACTTGGGATACAATTCCACGTATCACTTGGAAAAGTGCTCACATGTATGCTTGTATGGTTAGTATGTATGCTTGTGTTTTCCGTGAACATGATATGCTAAATGAAATTGTATGTTCGTTGTTACTTTGAGGTATTTTCAAGCATGCAATCTTAGATGTGAAATGTATGTGTAAGTTTCATTTTGTACATGTGAATTTAGAAGCATGATACTCTTGGAAATAAGTGCTACTTAAGCCTAATCAAATTATTACATAAATCCTTTCATCACAAGTGGCATGAGTAAGGGACCATTCTGAACCCAATGGTTTGAGTTCTTCCCTTACGAGGGGTGAGTGTGGCCTTAAATCTCATTTTCCCGGTTCACACCGAGTGGCGACTCCATTATTCTCCGGTTTAGTCCCTCGTGGCTACTCCGTACTCCCGACCGGGCCACGAGCCCGGGACAGCATGCGTCGCCCAGATTCCTGTGTTCCCACAGTCTGGCGACTCCACTGGGGATAGAGAATCGGCCCCGAAATATTGTCTTGTAATGTTTGGATTTATGTTCTAATTGACCGTGTCTATAGTGGATGAAATGGGGGTTTAATCAAAGGCATTTTGAGGCTAGGTAATGGTTTGGTGTCTTCCTTCACTCACTACCTTTCTAGAAGGAAAAGCTGTGAAGGCACCTAGATAGCCATCTACTCGTAGCCTATTGTGATGGACTAATTTGGAGGACTCGTTGTTTATTCCTGACACCAAGCGATAAGAGCCTAAGAGGCTTGGGTATTTAAGTGAGCCTCGATCCACCTTCCCTCTGGGGAATCTACAACGGGAAATCCATTTGACAGTCAGTCACACACCATAGCTCATTGGCACGTACCTTAGTGTATAAAAAATGGTGCGCTCACTTGGTTGCTCGAACCCTTGATTGGGGAGACCTAGTTGTGGGCCATCCTTCGCCGATGAGAGCCTTTGTCTACACTCCTGCGAACCCACCAATAGACTGGGGTTGTATGGCTAAAGTAACAATTATTTCCTTGTGTATGTGCTTGTGGACCATCCTCATTTGGATGCAGTTGGACTATTGTCAGAAATGCGAACTTGCTGGGCCATTTAAACTGGGGCGAGTTCGTACCTTATGACCATTGGGCCCAAAGCTTCTGAAATGTTGATGGGCCATTCCGTAGAAATTATTACTTTATATTTGCATTATCTTTTATGCTTGTGTTTGGGAACATCGCCGTTTGGATCCATTTGGACCATTTTTCATGGGATATGGGCTTGTTGGGCCATTTAAACTGGGACAAGAACGTATTTTATGACAATTGGGCCAAAGGCTTCTAAGTGTTGATGGGCCACTTTGTGCTTGTGTTCGGAACATTACCATTTGGATTTAGTTGAGCTTCTTGCCATGAAATGTGAACTTGTTGGGCCATTTAAACTGGGACGGGTTCACTCCTATGACAGTTAGCCCAAAAGCTTCTAAAATGATAATGGGCCGATTTGTTGGAAGATTTTAGTTGATTCAATATGTTATATATGTTACATGCATCTCATGCACCTTATACATACATCATGTTAACACCCTCTATGTCTCAAAAAGACATAATAGATTCCCGTTGGGTTAGGGAAGAGGGAAGACTCACTAAAAAACCGGTAACAGATATGAGTACATCCGATAATAAGGTATCCCGGATAGATCAGTTGGAGAATGGTTTCGCCAAGATTACTGAACAATTGCAAGCCTTGACTACTGCCATGACAAATATGGTTGTGCCCCGTGCTGGGGGAAATTCTGAGAATGTAAGACGTGAGGAGCCTCCGAATGGGTTGGTGGATGATATCCCCACTTTTGATGATGACATGGCAGAGTATGCAACAGGCAAAGTGATTGGGTCTCAGGCAGAATTTCAGAAGCTTCGGGATCAGGTTGAGTCAGTTACCCGCAAGATGAGGGGTAAACATGAAGAGTTGTTAGACTATGAGGCAATGACCTTCGGAGAACAGCTGCCAACTCAGTTTAAAATGCCCGACATGGCCAAGTTTAATGGGAATGGAGACCCGAGAGTCCATCTGCAACAATATGTCTCAGTCATGAGTTCAGTGGGCCTATCACAGCGCCAAGTCCAAAAGATGTTTGGGATGTCACTCGAGGGGGCACCTGTGGTTTGGTATCATAGCCTTAAGAAGAAGGTTAAGGAAGATTGGAAGGAACTAGCTGATGCTTTTCTGAAACAGTATGTTACAGACTTAGAGATTGATTTGTCACTTCGTGATTTGGAGAACACTAAGCAGAAGCCAGAAGAAAGCTTCAAGGAGTATGTAGACCACTGGAGAAGCCAGCTTCTGAAAATGCAAACTCGGCCCTCTGAGAAGGACCAGATTAAAATGATCATCAAGGGCACTAAGCCCTCGATCTATGGCAAGTTGAGGAGGATGACTTCAATGATTGCGGATTTCCGACAGTTGAGGGAAACTGTCATGGATATTGAGGAAGAAGAGGCTGAAAACAGAAAGTTTTATGGCCAGAATAGAAGGAATTTTGGAGGACATCCTGAAGCCAAGTCTTCCAGTGCTGAGGTCACTGCCATCAGAAACAGACGTTTCTCTCAACTTGGGTAGACCTCTATCAAAGGTGTTTGAGAAATTGAAGATGCAAGGGCTCCTGAAACCCTTGGAACCTAAACCACTCCCCAGCCCTGTGCCGTACTACCTTGACTTGAACTTATTCTGTTATTTTCACCAGCAAAAGGGTCACGAAACTGACAACTGCCCCCGCCTTAGGCATGAGATCCAAGACCTGATTGACACCCACACAAATACCTGACCCAGAAAGAGAGTAACCCAGCACACACAAGAATCCTCTACCAAATTACCACTCCGTCCCACCACCATGATCAACTTTGGCTTGCCTGAAACCTTTGTCCTCCAAACCCTCAACCACCAAGCTTCTCACATGTGGATAAATGATAATAACAATGAAGAACCAGAGGCTGAGGAAGAAGGCACTGCTGTTTCTCCAAGTTTATCTTGCATTTTTAATAAAGACATTGATTTTGTTTGCTTGTTCGAACCTTTTCTCAACAATAATAAAGAAGTTCATTTCACTTACTTGCCTGAATCTCCACTTCTCAACTTGCAACATGAGTGCATGTGACAAAAGCATTCAATCTTGGTACTATGATACTCAGAACGTAGGGAATCCTCAGAAGAAGCAAGCAGAAAAGATAAGTTGTCCATTCAGAAATTGGGAAATGAAGACAGTGAGACTGTTAGACTTGGAAAGGAAATGAGTTCACAGAACCAATTAGTGTAGACAGATTGAAGTAGTACTTTGCCTAAGGAAGAGAAGACCGAGCTGTCACTAAGGGAATTGACCGAAGACCTAACCCAACGGGATAGGAAACTCATGCATACATGCATACACGTAACACATTTTGTATCCTTTTTGTGTTTGTTTTGTTTTATATTAACAGGTTTCGAAGAAAGAAAGCGAGAAAGCAGCAAAGGCAAGCTAGTCAGAAACAACAACAGTACAGTTTCAGGAACGAATCCGGGGAATGAATCTCTCAGAATTTTAGAACGAATCCAGGGAATGAATCTCTCAGAGTTTGGAAGGAATCCAGGGAATGAATCTCTCAGAATTTTGGAACGAAACCAGAGAATGAATCTCTCAAGAATTTGGAATGAATCCAAGGAATGAATCTCTTAGAATTTGGAATGAATCCAGGGAATGAATCTCTCAGAATTTTGGAACGAAACCAGAGAATGAATCTCTCAAGAATTTGGAATGAATCCAAGGAATGAATCTCTTAGAATTTGGAATGAATCCAGGTAATGAATCTCTCAGAATTTTGGAACGAAACCAGAGAATGAATCTCTTAAGAATTTGGAATGAATCCAGGGAATGAATCTATCAGAATTTGGAATGAATCTCTCAGAATTTTGGAACGAATCTCTCAGAATTCTGGAATGAATCCAGGAATGAATCCGGGAATGGATCCCAGGTCGAGGCCCACGTCAGCAGAATTTTGGAAGGAATCCGGGAATGAATCCCAGGGCCGAAGCCCACATCGGTAGAGTTTTGGAATGAATCCCAGGGCCGAGGCCCACATTGTCAGAATTTTGGAATGAATCCTAGGGTCGGGGCCCACACCATCAGAGTTTAGGAATGAATCCAGGAAGGAATCTAGGAATGAATCCTAAGGCCGAGGCCCACATCATCAGTTTTTTTAGAATGAATCATAGCCCGCACTGTTATAATTTTGGAATTAATCCAGGAATGAATCTTAGGGCGAGGCCCATGCCAGCTTGGGGGCGAGGCCCCACATCATTTCAGCTTGGGGGTGAGGCTCATGTCGGCTTGGGAGCGAGGCTCCACACCATATCATCTTGGGGGGGCGAAGCCCATATCAGCTTGAGGGCGAGGCCCACATCAGTTGCAGTTATTGGGATGCGTCCAAGGATCGAGGTCCACTGCATCATCAGCTCGGCGGAACAGCAGGCAAGTCAGGTGGCAGCTGGCGAGCCAGGTAAGTAAAAATGCATTACATAACTTTGATAGGATTGTTCAAAGTCACACACTGCACAAGTCCCATCAAAGTGGGGGCAACTGTAGGCATTGCATTTTCGCATGTGAAACCCGATGATGAGTCTCAGTTGGAAGCACTACCTTTTTAGCTAAGGATATTGCGGGAAACGGAGGTCGGAAGGGGAAATTCATAATAAGTACGTCATCAAGTTCATTGCACAAGTTCACTGTCTTCGTTAGTGCTGCGTTCGTTACTTCATTCGAACGTCAGGCAGATCGCGGACGTTCGTGCCGCGTTCGAATGAGCGTTCGAACGGAGTTGGTATTTCTGGTTTTGCTGCTAGCCTCGCACCCCAGCCCAATTAGCCCCTCAAAGCCCATAAAACACATCTTAATTTAATTAAATTAAACATTAAATATTAAATAAAATATTTAAACCATTTACCAATTAAATAAAACATAAAATATAATCATACCTAATAAAGATAAATCAAATATATTAACTTCCTAACTAAACAAATCACATACTAAATTAAAAAGATGCCATGCCTAATTAAAATCAATCATAACAAATTAAATATATTGACTTCCTAATCTAGCCAAGATTTGTCCCCCCTCAATCTTTGACTTTCCTTGCTCAACACCAAATCAAATCCTCACTTTAATGCCAAAATCCCTTCCTTGTGAGACAAGGTGAAGCCCTAGCCCTTCTCTATATAAACAACCCCTAACCTAGCCACCCATTCTCTCGGATCTCTCTAGCTCATACAGATAACTCACTAGAAAAATCACAACACAAGGAGCTTTAGCCACTCACGGTAATAGCAACAAGAAGAACACAACCATTCCCCTCATCTCCTTCACTCCATAACCGAAAACAGCACCCTCCTAAACCTCTCCTTCCCCTAATCACTGAAAATCACACTTCCATACAGTAGCCCGAAATCACCTTAAAACAGCAGCAAAAATACCCCAAAACAGTCCCAAAAATCCCTTAAAACAGCAACATAAACTACACTTATAATCCTTGAAATAACCACACAAAACCACACTAAAAGAACCACGAAAAATACTCGAAACAGTCCACTAAAACAGTAAGCAGAAATACAGAGGAAACGGCAGCGAAACCACAAGGAAACAGCAGTAAAACGGAGTCGAAACAGTAGCTTGAGTGGCCGAACAGCGAAGGAAAAGGCAAACCAGTGAACCAGAAAAGTTACGGAGCTTTACCCCTTCCGATCTGCGTGAAACGCGAGTCCGAGAGACGGCTTAAAAGGTTAGACCTGAGGGTACTTCCCACACTCATCTTCATTTGATTCTTGTTATTTATTTTGACTGTATTTTAATTCTTTGTTGAATATTGTTTGTATATGATGTGTGTTGTGGGTATTGGATGAATGGAAGAGTGTCGTCTCTTGTGGTATATAGGATGGAAACCCAGACGTAAATTCCGTAGCCGAATCCGAATGGACGGTAGTGCGGTCTGTACTTGGGATACAACTCCATGTACCACTTGAGTAAACGACACCTTCTTTTGTTTCATGTTGGATTGATTTATCTATTTTTCGTTACTTGAATTCTGCATGTTGCTTATTTATGTATGATACAATCGAGTGCATGGGCTTAGTAAGTGCGATGAAAGGTCCCCTAATTGGAGGGGTTAAAATCCTTCACCACGATGCTTTGCCGCACCGATTGATGTGTGTTCGGTTGAATGCAAGATATGTTCAATCGGGCATACTAAGTTTGATACGATTGTCTTTATTTTGTATGCATGATGCAATCGAGTGCATGGGCTTAGTAAGTGCGATGAAAGGTCCCCTAATTTGAGGGGTTAAAATCCTTTACCACGATGCTTTGCCGCACCGGTTGACGTGTGTTCGGTTGAATACAAGATACGTTCAATCGGGCATACTACGTTTAATATTATTGCTTTTAATTCTTTGTATGCATGATTCAATCGAGCGCATGGGCTTAGTAAGTGCGATGTGAGATCCCCTATTGGGAGGGGTTAAACCCCTTTACCACGATGCTTTTCCGCGCCGGTTGATGTGTGTTCGGTTGAATGCAAGATACGTTTGATCGGACATATTGAGCTTGACATTGTCATCTTTATTCTTTGTGTTGCATGCATCAGGTCTGATTCCGTTTGAACTCGTTCTCGGACGCTACACGAACGCGAACCTTCTATTTACCGTTCGAACGCGTTCTCGAACGCTACGCAAACGCACACGCACTTTCTTAGTCTCATAATGCATCAGGTCTGGTTCCGTTCGAACACGTTCTCGAACGCTATACGAACGCGAACCTTCTGTTTACCGTTCGAACACATTCTCGAATGCTACGTGAACGCACACGCACTTTCTTAGTCTTATCATGCATCAGGTCTGGTTCCATTCGAACGCGTTATCAAACGCCATACGAATGTGAACCTTCTGTTTACCGTTCGAACGCGTTTACGAACGCTACACGAACGCGAACACACTGAACTGAGACATATTCATCACATGCCATGTATAATTGTTTCTTAGGTGATTTTTTATGAAACCCCTATATAGTCGTTCTTATATTTGTGCACATCATAATGAAAAGCATGTTTGTTCCATTGGTTGCGTCATTTGCCTTAGTCTTGATTTAACGTATTACGATTCATATACCTATGTCATGATGACTTTGGGAGTATTATTTCTTGTGGTATATCGGATGGAAACCTAGACATAAATTCCGTAGCCGATTCCGAATGGACGGTAGTGCGGTCTATACTTGGGATACAATTCCACGTATCACTTGGAAAAGTGCTCACATGTATGCTTGTATGGTTAGTATGTATGCTTGTGTTTTCCGTGAACATGATATACTAAATGAAATTGTATGTTCGTTGTTACTTTGAGGTATTTTCAAGCATGCAATCTTAGATGTGAAATGTATGTGTAAGTTTCATTTTGTACATGTGAATTTAGAAGCATGATACTCTTGGAAATAAGTGCTACTTAAGCCTAATTAAATTATTACATAAATCCTTTCATCACAAGTGGCATGAGTAAGGGACCATTCCGAACCCAACGGTTTGAGGTCTTCCCTTGCGAGGGGTGAGTGCGGCCTTAAATCTCATTTTCCCGGTTCACACCGGGTGGCGACTCCATTATTCTCCGGTTTAGTCCCCCGTGGCTACTCCGTACTCCCGACCGGGCCGCGAGCCCGGGGCAGCATGCGTCGCCCAGATTCCTCTGTTCCCACAACGGCACCCCCTGTACAGTTTTGGAGGCTCAACAGTCATCCCACTGGGGAGAATACAACTGGCAACAACCATCGGAACTCACCCCAGGACCCGGACAGTTATGGTAAACTTCATTGTGGTGGACAGCCTGAGCAGTTACCAAGTCATTATCGGCCGACCTTTTATGATGAAAACAAAGGCTGCGATGTCCTGCTATCACTTAAAACTAAAGTTCCCCACCCGGGAAGGGATTGGAATCGTGTGCGGGAGTCAGAAGATAGCCCGTAGTTGCTTTGCCACTCTCTCGCGAGAGACCCTCTGCATTGAAGAAGGCACCAAGAAGAGGCAGAGGGGCGAGAACGAGAAGAAAGAACCAGGTCCCCGCCCGGGTAAAGTTGCCCGGCTAGGAACAGCTGAAGAGTTAGAAGAAATAAAACTGTTCGGACCGAAAAAAGGCATAAAGATAGGGGGAAACCTGGACGAAACCGTAAGAAAGGGCCTACTAGAATGTCTACGGGAATACCCCGACATCTTCGCGTGGGGACACAATGACATGCCCGGGATTGACCCAAAATTCATCAGTCACCGCTTAGCAGCAAACCCGTCACTAAAATCGGTCAAACAGAAAAGAAGGATCTTCAATCAAGAATGGTGCAGAGTAGTGGCATCCGAGGTGGAAAAACTGTTAAAAGCTGGCTTCATCAGAGAAGTAAAGTACCCCGAGTGGGTGTCAAACGTAGTATTGGTAAAGAAGTCCAATGGAAAATGGAGGATGTGTGTAGATTTCACCGACCTCAAAAGGCGTGTCCAAAAGATAGCTTTCCTCTACCAAATATAGATCAACTGGTAGACGCAACTGCCTGCCAAGGACTACTAAGCTTCATGGATGCCTTCTCAGGGTACAATCAAGTCAGTATGCATCCTGCAGACGAGGAGAAAACCACTTTTATCACCGATCAAGGACTGTACTGCTACAAAGTAATGCCTTTCGGACTGAAGAGCGCAGGGGTAACTTTTCAAAGGTTAGTAAACAAAATTTTCAAACCATTCATCGTCACTTCAATGTTGGTATATGTGGACGACATGATAACAATGTCCAGAGAACCAAGAGATCACGTAACTGACCTAAAGAAAACCTTCGAGTTGCTGAGAAAACACAATTTAAGACTCAATCCAGAGAAGTGTGCATTCGGAGTAGCCTTAGGAAAATTTCTAGGCTACATGGTGAGCTCCCGAGGCATAGAAGCCAACCCTCAAAAGATACAAGTTGTGCTAGATTTAACATCCCCCAGAACAATTAAAGAGGTGCAAGGTCTAACAGGCAGGGTCGCCGCGCTCAACCGATTCATCTCTCGGGCGACCGACAAATGCCACCCCTTCTTCAAAGTCATCAAGAAGGCCCAAAAGGGGATCGACTGGACACCGGAATGTGAGGAGGCCTTCCAACAGCTAAAAAATTATCTAGCACAGCCCCCACTCCTGGCTAAACCTCTCCTAGGAGAGACATTATACTTGTATTTGGCTGTTTCAAAACACGCTGTGAGTTCGGTATTGGTGCAAAAGGCCGACCAGATCCAGAGACCGGTATACTATGTCAGTAAAGCTCTATTGGATGTAGAGACCCGATATCCCGTGCATGAACTAGTCGCCCTATCCTTGATCACTGCAGCACGGAAATTACGACCCTACTTCCAGGCCCACCCTATCGGAGTTTAAACCAATTACCCCCTGCGGCAGATCTTGCAAAAACTAGAAACCTCGGGAAGGTTAATGAAATGGTCGGTGGAGCTAAGCGAGCACGACATTTCCTACCTCCCAAGGATAGCAATAAAAGGGCAGGCCTTGGCAGATTTTGTTGCGGAACTCGCGGAACCCCAAATATTGACCACGGAGGAAAGCAAATGGGAAATGTCAATGGATGGTTTTGCTAGCTCACAGGGCAACGGGGCA